>JAOSBO010000004.1:4217900-4232130 GCA_027563915.1 Erythroxylum rotundifolium
TTTTTGGTATTGATGTACAGACAGTACAAGATGACAGATGTATAAATTTCTGATTTTGATGAAATGAAATGAGGAAAATTTTGGTTCCAAAAACATTATGAATTTTTATACTGATGTTTTATTATGATGTCATGTGAGGAGTTTCTAGTGATTGATCGTAGTTCATCCTTATCGTAGGATATGTATCAGAATGATCTGCAAGCGTCCCGGTGTGTACCCTGTGATAAGGGGGTGCTACAAATGATATCTCAAGTTTGCAATTAGTCAAAGTTTGGTTGTCCAGGAATTTTCCATGAAAGACCTTAAGGAAGCAACTTATATATTGGGAATAAAGATCTATGGAGATAGATCAAGGAAGTTGCTGGGTCTTTCACAGTTAACATACATAAACAAAGTGCTAAATAGGTTTAGCATGAAGCAGTCCAAGAGAGGGTTTCTTCTTATGACTTATGGGATAAAACTCTCAAAATCTATGTGTTCCAAGACGCAAGATGAGAGGACTAGCATGAGTACGATCTCATACACGTCGGTAGTAGGATCAATCATGTATATTAGGTTATGTACAAGACCCGATATATCGTATGCTCTAAGTGTTACGAGAAGATATCCATCGGATCCTGGTGAAGGTCACTGGGTGGTTGTCAAGAATATCCTGAAGTACTTGAGAAGGAATAAGAATGTATTCTTGATATGTGGAAATGGAGATCTCGTAGTAAGCGGGCATATAGATGTTAGTTTTCAATCTGACCAGGATGACTCCAAATCCCAGTCAAGTTATGTTTTCATATTGAACGGTAGAGCAGTCAGTTGGAAGAGTTCCAAACAAAAGACGGCGGCAGATTCGACGAATGAGTCAGAGTACATTGCAGTTGCGGAAGCGACAAAAGAAGCTATTTAGATTAAGAAGTTCATCGTGGAACTTTGAGTGGTTCCTAGCATAGTAGACCCAATATTGTTATACTATGACAACAATCAGGCTATTGCTTAAACCAAGGAACTGAGATTTCATTAGAGGTCCAAGCACGTACTTAAGAGATATCACCTGATCAGGGAGATAATTGATAGACGTGATGTGAAGATTGAGAGAGTGCCCACAGATCAGAACATCGCTGATCCTTTGACTAAGCCACTTCTTCAAGCAAAATTTGATTCTTGTGTACTTGCCTATGGTATTAGATACAAAAGCGATTGACTTTGTTACAAGTGGGAGATTGTTAGAGTAATGCTCTAAAGGCAATCACCTTTAGCACTTTTGTACTGACTTTATTTTGATTAATAAAGTGAAAGACATTTTTCATTAATTTGATATTCTTTTATATATGAATTGATGTTGATCTTAAAAAGAATTAATGAAGTCCATGATATAAAACACAGCATGAAGGAAATCATGATGAGATCATGATAATGAGAATCCTATCATGTGCCAAATAATCCCTAGTCATAGGATTAATAAGACAGGACATTATTAATCCAAACAAACTATCACATGTTATACTTCTTGATTTAATCAAGCAGTGGATCTCGTAAACTATAAAAATGAGATGTTTAGAGTTAACATGTGGATGCTTATTAAGGGTAGTAAGTACATCGGATGACCCGCAATGAGATTATCATATGGATGATCTATCTAATGTCAATGATTAATTTCTTCATAGCAATGGTGCAAATATCCTTATACTTGAGGTATTCAAGGATACTTGAATACTAATCCTATGCTTTGAAATCATTCCTTGTTACCTCAAGATGAGGTTACTCTTAGGGTGGTGCTTTGGTATAACTATTATTATTCGAAGGTAATAGGATAGCCAATGAAGGATTCACCACTTCTGATAGAAGGAGATGATACCCATGATCTCTTATTGGGGTCATTATTCAGGAGTCTCAGGCTAGAGCAGTTATGTGTCATGAAGAGAGTTTTCAATGACACATAGAGTAATGAGATCCTAGGAAAAGAACTAACATCACTTGGACTAGATGTGATGTAGTCAGTCTAGTGGGAGTTGACACATAGCCCATACTTCGAACCAAGTGGGGTATTTTATGGTGAAAGGAAAAATTGCATGGTAATTGTTTATGGGAAGGTTAATAAGTTGGATAATTAACTATTGAAGAGGTCATACGTTAATCCACTTATATTTCGATAAATTGGCATCATAAAAACCTTTCATGATTTGCTTGAATTAAGAGTTAATTCAAATGCATTAAATAACCGGGAACCTAAGGGTCACTCGCATAAAATATCGGATGAGAAATATAGTGTGTATAACTAAATTTAAGTAGGCCACGATCTGGACTCACAAGCCATGATCGTGGTCGAAGGCTAGCCCAATTTTTTAAAAGGGTCACAATCGTGGCTCATTGGTCACGATCATGACAGAGGGCACGAATGATGTACACGATGTCTTACTACTTCTTACACACTTAAGTGAGAGCTTAAGGCTTCTAGAAGAGTTCTAGAGAGAGAGTGAGGTATCTTGAGTCTTGTTCTTACAATTCATGCAATTGTTGCATGAATCAAAGTGCATGCAATAGGATCCTTGACCTATCTTCCATCATCTCAAGCATCTACTAGAACTCATCTAGTTTGGTGCTGAAGTCACCCTTATATATTGTTTCTTCATCTTCTTTGCATATTCTTGGGTGATCAAGGAAGGGTTTGGTGTTTGCAATAAGCCAAACAAGGAGAAGAAACAAGAAAGGAGGAAAAACAAAAGGTAAAAAGTTTTTATATTTCAATTTCTTTACATATCCTTGCATGCATATGAGATTCGGTGATTTTTAGGTTGTCACGGTGTCGGAATTTTGATTTCGACACTTCCTCTGCATTTGCATGCATGTGATGTATGCAACCATGGCTAATCCTACAAAAACGATAACCCTTTTTAATCCAAAACTGATACATAGATCAGATTTCGTCTAAAAGACGGTACATAAAAAGTGCCTCATAAAACCAGTACAAACCCCATATCAAGGCTCAATCCTACATCCCCTACATACAAAACATCCACCTCTTCATTGTTGTCGACCATCAACTTCTCCTCTCCTTAATTTAGTCGGTTTTCTCTTAGATCTGTACTTTTACATTATGAAAGCAACATGATTAGAAGCTCTACTATCTAGCCACTAAGAACTTGATGTGGCTATAACTAAGTTGGATTTATGAATCATATAGGCTAAGGAGTTACCTAATAGCCCCTGTTTAAACTTCCAAAGTTTGTACTTCAGACAATCGGATTTTTTATAACCCTTTTTCTTACAGAAGGAGTAGCTCATACTCTTTATGTCATGTGGGTCCTTGGTAATGCTAGATTGTCCAGTCTAAATCTGTAGAGAGGGTTTGCATTTCCTATCCTTACCCTTAGATTGTTAGGGCTTCACTTTCCCTTTGCCTTTGTCGGTTGCATACGGGGCTGTATGAGGAGAACTCTTAAGTTTCTCCTCAGTTGCAGCACACTGAAAAATCAGGGCATTGATGTCCCAAAACTCATCCTGAGAGATGTATGACGTCGCCAACATCTCAAACTCTCGTGGGAGAGTATTAAGTGCTTGGTGCACTATAAGTGTGTCAGGTATAAGTACATCCAGTGCCTTTAGTTTACTTTGAAGGTAAACCATCCTAGTGGGTGCCTTATGGAGAATAATTTTTAATCAAGGCGCTCTGCTTCTAATAGGAAGACACCTTACACATTTGGGAAATACTATCCATGAACTCCTTTGCTATGATTATGTTTAGTAATCCACTTAGCAGATGATCCGGGATTGACCTTTTGATAGTCAAATAATACATCCTATTTGACCGCTTCCAAATTTCCATAGCCACCTTATCAGCTTCTAAGCTGATATTAGTAAGTGGAGAAGGTCTCTCAACCAGCATTGCCATTTGATGTCAGCCATCTCCACGACAAACTCACATCCTTCTTCCACTTCTTGAAATTGAAACCTGTTAAGGTCTCATTCATGATAGCATTGTTGTTTATAAAAAAGGTGATTGCAAAATAGAAAGACAATGTAAAGATCAGTATAAATGCAGGATAATAGTGATACTTAAAACATTAAAATAGTATCTATTTTGAGAATCCAATCACACATATTATGAAATACCTGTGGGTTGAATACATAATATATACAATTAGACCTTTACATAAAAGCGATAAGAGTACAAACTATTAACTTTCATGATCCTACCACTTGTGGGTGAATAGATCATTTAAGCAACAACTTTTCTCCTTCTAATGCCTTTATATACATCTCAAAATCTCATGTAAGGCAAACACCTGTGGGCAGAATAATCAAACATGAGATTAAAGACATCCCTCAACATGCAAGCAGTACAATCTAAATACTGGCTTGAAAGGCTACTGTGGTGACTACAATCTCACCAGTACCTAAAAAGACCATAAACACAAGGGATACATCCTTATGCTATCCTCACATTCTGTATGGGCATACAACGTGTGAAAATCAACTATAAATGCTAAAGCCAAATGTATAGTCAAATAATCACACACTATTGCTGAAAACTTTGTCTTTAAAGTTTATTTAAGATTTTTATCTTAAAAATTATCAATTGGAGTGACTATCATGCTTTTCCAAATACCAAACCTACCACACGAGACACAAAACCTTAAGTTTCTCCCTTATGTGCAATTCGTAGCATAAAATTTCACTCAAAATTAGCTTTAAAACCTTTTCCAGAATCAAATTACCAATGTAATTAATCTAGAAAATTGAAAAAAATCTCTTTAAAGGGCCCCCAACCCAGAAATTGACCCAAAAGACTTGGGGCACCCTTACAGGAATTATGAAAATTTTCTTTTTTATGCTAACATGAACATGATGTCAACAGTACTATAGCGCTAACGTCAGTGATATGTCACCACTGGGCATGGTTAGGGCGTGTGTGCATTGCATGCCACACAAGTCTGGAATGTGCGACACACGCACCCACTCTCGCACCCACTCACCTAGTTACTGTTGGCGAGGGTTGCAAATTTACCACCACACACAGATCCACCTTTACTCTATGGTGCATGTAGTGCACGTGCCCTCCATGTGTTCCCATCTGCATCGTCCATGTGTTAGGACTCATGGCAGGTCATCCGTTGGAGAGTGCGCCATGTGAGGCGTATGTGCTTCACATGCCAACACATGACCGCAAGCTCGCGAAGCCATGTGGTTGGCTGTGATTGGCTTGTGCAATGCACGTTTTAGCCAAACCATTCGTGGTGCCAGATGATGCAATCGCCCTCTAAGGGGAGGGCAATTTCTTGCAACCCTGAAAGTCATTTTTTCACTTTATGGCCCATTTTTTTACACATTTTTTATAGCTAGCCTCATATATATCACTTTCTCGCAATCATGTATGTAAAAAATCAAAATCTGAATAAAAACGAACGAAAGCCCTAATGGATGAAAATTGAAAAAAAAATCATTTCCGACAACCCAATCACGTAACCGCTCTGATACCATGTGTAACACATAGCGCAAACCTTATTACATGTCCTAAATAGTTCATGAAAGGGAAATAAATGAAGGAAATATAGAATACCTGATTTTGGTTCCATTCCAACTTTCAAAGCAATTTTCGTGGCCAAAACAAGCTCTAATCTTAGGGGACCTTCACGGGAATCGTTCACTAATGCGTGGTTAACATCTTTTTACAGTTTTCTCAAAATGTAAGCGCTCTTAACGGGTCAGAGAATCCATATGCTTATGAATGATATGAGCAATTGTAGAAGACCTTAACCTTTATATATAGCTTCCATATCATGCTTCCCCATCATAAGCTAGAAATGGGTCTGATCCACACCAATCAGGATCCATTTTTCTCCTGGACTTCGACCCATTACCTTAGATCATTTATTGGGCTACTTTATTACCTTTATCTGGATCAAATTACGTAACTTAATTGATAAGTTATCGAAAAATCGGAAGGCTAAAAGCCCAAATTGGGGCTTAATGTTTTTGAGTTTGATCAGTTTAGGAGTTAAACTTGTTACTTGCTCAACGAAGGTCTAAACTTTCACGAGTCTGTTCAATTTAAGGCTTTTTTGTACAAAAATTAAAAGGTATCATACACGTGCCGTTATAGACAAGTTAGTTAGTCTTTAAATATCACGTTAAAATCACATGGATTTCTAGAAAACAACAAATAAATAAAATCATTTAAATTTTTAATAGAAACTCTAAATTAACATATAATCCCTAAATTTTTACCCTATTTCCAATCTCTTCGCACATCATCCTCTTTTCTTTGCATTTCCCTCCGGGCTCCTCCTAACCTTTGTTCCTCTCCTCTTAACCATTTCCATCACCAAAACAGCCAAACAACCTATATTGTCCATATGAAACTCAATTGAAAGCTAGTGTCCTACACTACCTACCACGACTAGTATAGAAGGGTGCTGGAGCATTGTTAATTGCTGTAAAGCTCATAGTTTCATTCAACATAAGAGTTCCTTGTTTATTTCTATCTTATTTGGTTAAAATTGACTCTTTTTCTGTGTTGTAGGCTTATAATCGTTCTGCAGATTCTGTTCTTGCTGAGAATTCCGAAGAAACATACCTAAAGAAGAGATCAGTGGAGACCGAAAAACCAGTAGTGGAGGTGCCAGTTACTTATAAGAAGAAAGAAAAGAAGAAAAAGAAGAAAACTGAAGTCAATGAGGTAACATTGACAAACGATATGAATTATGATTCTTAAGCAGAAGGTGAAGATACTGCAAAGAAGGAAAAGAAAAAGAAGAAGAAACAAAAAGCTGAGATGAATGAGATGCAAAACAAAAACAAGAGCACGGATGTTGTTGAAAAGCAGAAGGAGAACTGAAAGCACGTAGAAGAAGGAGAAGCCGAAATGCCAAGCAAGAAAGAAAAGAAGAAGAAGAAAAAGAGTGAGGATTGAGAAAATTCTGAGAAGGGTCTTACCATATAGTTTTGGTAACTTAGATCATGGTTCATCTCCATGTAAAAGTTTATGTTTCTCTTAATGGGTATTTTAGATAGACTAGTATTAATAGGTTCTTCTTTACTTGTTTTTGAATTCTTATGGGCATAATGAGCTTGTGTATCAAACTCCAGTTATGATTGATAATTACAACCTACATTTTTGAACCACTTTTGAAAGTCCCTTCCTTTTAAGCATTACAATTAACATGAATACTTGTCCTTAATACCTTGCTACTAGTGGTATAGCCTATTAGCCAGAAATCGGTAGGATTAGAAAATTTCAGTATACTATTAAGATAGTTGGCTTGATCGAGTATAATAAAAATCTTGGCACAAAAGTAGACATTTTTGTGGTACACAACTTCAAAGCCAAGTTTATAACCAAACAAACTTGGTTAGCTGTTACAGAAGGTAGAATCACAAATAGCCAGTTCCTCAAAAACATGGATAATGGTCTATTCGAGCATCTACAAGCGATTTTGACATCCTATATTTTAAGTACATAGATTTACGGTGGAAGATGCAAAGGTTGTGTCCTCCCTCATATTCAAAATCTGCAACCAAAAGTATTTACATCAACAAAGATCCAGTAACAAGTGTCATGTAAAATATCAAAAACAGAATAGTTAAAATCATTTGATTACCAACCAATAAGGTTACACGCTTTACAATTTTTTGTGACATTTCTTTGACCTTTGAATCATCCTTTTCTTGCAATAAAAAAAAGAAAAAATATATATACTCACTTCCTAAATGAGAGTTAAAAGAATGAAATGACTCACCACGGATTAAAAATCATCCTAGAACAACAGATGTGGTTGTCGAACAAGCCCAAGTCAGCACTAATACCTAGAAATTCAGGGCTCCGAGTGGTGTAGAGAGTGAACACGGTGTCCTCCTAGACATCAAGGACATAATCTGACTACTTGAGAATGTTAACTTCTCCTGGGTCAAGCGAGGCAGTGAAGCCGTGAAAGGCACCTTTGTAAGTGCAGAGAAGTGAGTCCGAGGAGGAGGATAGAGATTGGAGGCTGGTGTTGTACCAATCGTAGTGAGTAGCATAGGACTCTGGCTTAGAGTTGTGTTTCATATGGACAATGTAGGTTTGTTTGGCTGTTCCGGTGATGGAAATGGTTAAGAGGAGAGGAATAAAGGTTAGGAAGAGCCCGGAGGGAAATGCAAAAGAAAGGCGATAATGCTTGAAGGGATTAGAAATAGGGTGAAAATTTAGGAATTATATGTTGATTTAGTGTTTCTGTTAAAATTTAAATGGTTTTATTTATTTTTTGTTTTCTGAAATCCACATGTTTTTAACGTGTATAACACCTTTTAATTTCTGTCCAAAGAAGCCTTAAATTAAGCTGACTCCGTGAAAGTTTAGATTTTTATTAAGCAAGTTACAAGTTTAAGTCCTAAACTAATCAAACTCAAAAACGTTAAACCACAATTTAGGCTTTTAGCTAAATCGAAAATACAATTAATAGTTATCCAACTTTATAAGAAATGACTAAATTATCCGACAAATATATCCATATGCGACTACCATACAATTGTTGACAAAAAAAATTGAAACTCATTCATCTTATACTTTGGGTCTAGCACAAAAAATCACAGCCATAATATTGCGTGTTATAAATCAGTAAGTATAAAGGTGCGAAATGGAATTGGAGAGGAGGAGGAAGACTTGACGTAATCATTTTATTTAATAAACAAAAGAATGTCATCAACTTCACACTTGAAGCTTTAGGTTTTGTTTGGTTGGATGATAATTAATGGAATAAAACGGAATACTTTATAATAAAATAGAATGTAATATAATGAAAAGTTGTTTGTGAGGGATGGAAAGGTTCATAATGTAACGCAGTGAAGTCATTTTTAGAAAATGGATAGAATGGAATGTAATGTATAGTAAATGACTATTATACCTTTGATATTACAATAGTTGTTACAAGAGGTTTAACACTGTAATTTTGAAATAGAAATTATGTCTCATTAAAAAGTCACAGTTGTAACTTGTTCAAGTCATAACCATGACAAATAATTTTTTATATTTTTATTTTAAAATAATAAATTTTTAATATTTATTATTAATTATACAAAAATATTATTATTATTTATTTAATAAATTTTATTCTATTATATGTTATTTGTATTTAAAAACTATTTATTTATATTTTTATTTATATAGAAATATATACAAACAATTAAAGATAATTTTTTATATATTTTTTCAATTTTCAATATTAAAAATTTTATTTTATTATTAATTATGTACAATTTTTGATTAATAATATAAAAATATTATTATTAGGGTAAGGAGAAGTAATATAAAAATATTATTTATTAAGATTAGAAGAAATAATTGATATTAAGAAAAATTATTTAAGACATATTAAGTAGTATGTATTTATTAATTTACGTTTCATCCTAAACCTTTCGAATTAGAGGTTTTTTATTTTTACTGATTAGGATAGAATGGAACGTAACATAAATCCCTTTGCTTCCATCTCATTCCATTTCATTCAATTCTATTATAAAACCCTTAACTAAACGAAAAAAATGTATTACATTCTATCTCTTTCTATTACTAACTTCTCAACCAAACAGCTTTAAACCTCATATATTAGATCCACTTGTGACAGCAAAACCAGTTGGATAACCATTACACGCACAAGTGACCCAAAACACCATTACATGAGGCCAGCAATGGTCAAAAACAAAAGGTCGAAGAGGCCAAATCAATGATAAAATATATCTAATCCCCTTCTGTTTTATTTTGTAGTATGTTATGTTTCGTTTTATTTTAAAAATAAATTTATTATTTCATTTGATCACCAATTAAAAGAGCTTAGAATTTAAAAAGAAATTTATACCTCTGTATTATGATAACATCATTACAATTGTACATGTTATATTTTTGGACAAAAATACCTTTCTAATCTTTTGTTGTTGACTAAAATACATTAAATTCTTATATTTTTGTTTTATTTCATTATGCCTTTTATTTTAAAAATAGAAACTATTTTAAGCATGTATTACATTTTGACCATTAATAAATAAAAAAGAAAATTTTACTAAAAATACCATTATCTTCACAATTGTATTACACGACCATTAATTTGTAAAAAAACTTTAAAAAAATTATTAAACAAAATTAAAAAAAGAATTTATTTAAAATGTCATTTTTTTCATAATTGTATGTTCTATCTGCTAATTGATGAAAAAAATTACAAATTTTTGTTTGTAGGTTACCTTCTCACCATTATTTCAAAAAAAATATTTAAAAATGTCATTTTCTTCAAAATTATAAAATATGTGATAATTCTATCCTTATAAAAAGATTTAAAAATAAGAACTGCATTTCTTTTCTTGGCAAAGAAAAAAATGCAAAACTTTATTCTAATTCTTTAAAGTAAAAAATACCCCAGAGTACAATGAAACAAATAAAAAAATTTAATTTTGAAATAGATAACGTAATGAAATAAAACAAAAAATATAAAGATTTAATATATTTTAGCCAACAAAAGACTAAATGGACATCTTTGTCCAAAAAACATGCAACATGAAAAATTGTGATAATGTCATCATAATATGGAAGGAAAAAAAATCTTTTTAAATTCTAAGTTTTTTTGACTGATAGTCAAAGAGGTAATAATTCTATTTCTAAAATAGATAAGTACATAATATACGAAGGGATAAAAGTCAGAGGAAAATATATTTAGCCCCAAATTAATGGTCCATTGACTTTGTATTCCTAAATCCATCAATGTTAGAGCTATAGAGTTTGACTACATACGGGTAAAGCTAAACGCACAATTTTCCCCCACCGCAGCATCCACATCAGCGACTTCCCCCAATTAAATCCTTTCTTACTCTTCAAGTTCTCGATCTTTGAACTGGTGATCGGCTGTCGACAATGATACAAAATGCCATAGTGGAGGTAAGATGGGAATGACAAACAGGAAACTAGTTAATTAGTGAAGTGGAATCAAGATTTTTTCAAATTTCCTACCTGCGATACCTGCCATGATATCTGCCATGGTCAGGACTTCTGTTCCGACCATAATCAGGACTCCTTTCCCTATCATAAACCGGGCCATTGTACCTATCATAAGCTGGGCTACGAGCTCGACCATAGTCAGGACTAGGACGCCTGCGATATACCGGACTCGGTGACCTCCCATATCTTCCTCTTTTAGGGCTATCATATCTACCCCCCCTCTCATCATCATCCCTTAAAGCATACTCCACAGATACCACCCTATCCAGTATCTTGCTGAAGAAACACATACGATATCTATTAGAACTATCATATAACATGCTACTTACCAAGAAGGAAAAGGCAGGTTTAATAACCTCATGTGTGTGCACTCAAGTGCTTTGGTTGCATCTTCTTGCGTCTCAAACTGCACAAATGCAAAGTTTCGCCTGATTCTTACATGATGAACCGCCCCATATCGTTCAAAATGTCTCTGTATATCGTCAACCCTTGTACGAATTGGATCAAAATTAATAACAAACAGGGTTTTAGTGGGCTTTTGATTTGTCATTGACCTTGATCCATCACCATGGCGTCCACGTTCACCCTGTAGAATTGATTACTTAATCCAACTAGATCCACAAATGAAGATTAATATTGTAACTTCGAGGCTGAAAACATCTGTAAGTGCATAAACATACATATGTATACACAAATATGATTATGCATGAAAAGGAAACATACCCTAGCCCACTCCACGGAAAGTCTGCGCCTGTCATGACCAAATGGTACATTGTCAAGCCGTCGTATGGCATCTGCAGCATCATGCTCATCCTCAAAATAGACAAAAGCAAACCCTGCAATTATAATACTAATATTAAAGATAGGAGTATAAGATTCCTGAACTATTCATAACACCCAACCAAAGCACATCAGCCCAAACAGGATTTCTTTTCTAAGTAGGAACATAAAATTATACAACACCTGCACATATTTGATAGGCTGATGCACAAAAGCATGTAGAATCGTTGCATGAGGAACTAAATCAAGATGTTGGCATTAAAGAGTTTAAAATCCAAGAATTCAGGGTCTGAGATGTCATTGCAAGCATGCTTCGCCATTCAGACAGCACAAGTTCAGAAATGGAAGGCATGGCAAGACAGATTTCATTGGTCCTCCTATTATCAGTAGTGGTAGGCATGGGCACTAAATTCATTGATCCCGCCACAACCATTCTTGTGAAATGGTAACATTTAGGCGGAGAAGTGAGTGAGTAGCACATGATTGAATGAAGAAAAATCAGGATGATGGTGATGATGATTCCATCTGTGAGTGCATGTATGGGAGACTGGAAAGGAGGTTTCCAAGCCAATACATAAATGGCTTGCAGAGAAGTTGTGAAGCCCAGATAGAAAGCTCATATTTCCTTAGTAGAAGTTCCTGCGTCAAAACAAACACTTAATACCCAAATCCAATGATTGGATATTGAAATTGGGTATGGTTGCTAATAAGCACCAACCATCCAGACCCAAGAAAGGCTTTTAAGCATAAAAACCCTAACTTTAGTTCCAACTATTGTGCAACCGAAACACAACCGCCGCCAGAGATAAAATAAACGTCCTCCTCAATCAACACAACCCACAATGGATACAACAAATTTACTTCCAATGACAACAACGATCCACTAGACATAATCCCGATTTTTATCAAGAGATGTAAAACCCTAATTCAAAACGCAACCAATTAAAAGACTACCGAAGTAAACAAAAAAACAAATGGCAATGCGTTACCAGATTTCATATCGACTCTGGCAACCCGTCCGTACTTGCCAAACAGACGATCCAAGTCGGATTGACGAGTATCGTACTCGAAATTTCCTACGAAAATTGGACGCGCCATCGCTGCCTTCCGTTCAGAAGAGGAACACTACAAACAGATAATAATTATCAAATATTCAATTTCTCCTTCATTCGGTTTTTCGGTAACCAAACAGAGATGATAAACTTACCGAACTTGAAATTTTTGTACCAGCAAACCCAGAGAGGCATGTGTGTTCTTATGCTATGAACCACCATCTCATTTTCAAATATATCGAGAAAAAGCCCGAGCCGTCAGATCATGCCTAAAACGTCGACGTTTTAATAAAATTTGTAGGGTCTGACTGTGCAGTCGCCTAAGCCAAGTTGATGCCCCCTCTCTCTTTTGATTTTGGTTTCTTTGACAACTCTTTCCTTCTTCTTTTGGGTTAATTCATGGAACACCTTCGTCCTAGATCGAGTTTCAGGATTCTTAAAGGCTGAGGTATACTTTTTTTAGACGAAGCTTCGTAATTTTGTTCTCCATCAACAATTAAGTGATACAATCAATATGCCCCCTCTTTCTTTTGATTTTGCTTCCTGCCTTTGCTGATGATGCTTGATTGGTACTAATTCTTTTCTCTTTTGCTTACGTTCTTGTAGTTCTTCTCGCTAGGTTAGAGCTCAAGAGCATGCGTAATTGTTCCAAAGGTTAGGACTTTCAGTGGCATATCAACAACATCGAGACTTGGGTTAGTGCTGCATTGACTAATTTTTTAATTAAAAACTTGACCTGTAGCTTTGGTTTGCCAGTCCTGTAATCCCCTTATAACATGTTTGAAAATTCGAACCCTCCACATTGCTAGATGATCCTACTAGATGCTACATATGTTTTGGTGTTTGAGTTGTGATTATTGTATATTTTTAAAAGCTTGGTTCTGTTGCTACTTCCGAACCGTCCATGTTGGTAGATGACCCTCTCATTTGTTTTTCATATTTATTGGGTTGTGTTCATTTCACTTCCTTCATTTGTTTAACCGTGGGCAAATTTAGTTTGTGTGTATCGGACAAGTGCTATGTTTGTCGAATTAATAGGAATGGTTCCTTTGCCAAGAAAGAGCTCAAGGATAGGATAGGATAGGATAGGTGTCTTCTGGTGTTATTATGCGAGCATGAACTTGGTGTGGGAAAAGAAAGCTCATGATCCTAGGAACTATCAACTTTAGGGGTATTTGTATAATTGGACTGTTTATAGGATAAATATCCAGTTAGCTAGTTCGTAGTTGCTCTTGTAGCAAAGTATGGCAAAATGGAAAAGTCATAAATGTCTTCATGCGGGATGGATCTTTTAAGGGGCATTGGGCAGGAGGCGCAAAGCTTCTTATTGTTTCCACAGCAATGGTAACAATCAATTGAATGTTGTCATTAAAGCATCAATGCATGTGGCAGTTTCTTCAATTTTCTGAGTGTGAAATTTTGATGCTTTTTGTTTTGTAATCCATTCTAAAAC
>JAOSBO010000004.1:4291124-4303848 GCA_027563915.1 Erythroxylum rotundifolium
GTTACCCACCACTGCATCGTTAACCCATTTACACTATCACAAAATACAAATACAAACAATCTAGCTGTAGGACTTAGGAGTGTAGGACATCAATGAAACTCAGGGAGACAAGGACTAGTGAAGGTTGCAAAAAATTGTAACAAAATTTTGTAGAATTATGAAATATGGAATTATGGATATTGAATTATGTTGGCTTTGATTTGAATACTGAATTGAGTATTTGTGTTTTGCAGAATAATGAATACAAATAAATGAATATTGAATTGTTAATTTATTATGAGTTGCGTATTTATGCTTTTGACCTTGAGTTGTATAGCATATGTGTAATTGTATATGTTGAATTGTTGGTTCTTGGTGAATTGTGTTGAAAGAAATTAAATTATGTAGTATATGTTGATTTTTGAGTTAATTTGGGTAGGAAACTAAGGATTTTGATTAAAATTGGCAAATAAAAGACTGTTAAATTAAAGTTGGGAATTTAGATTTTAGTAATAGTGTTGATTAAAACTGGTTAAAAAAACAAAATAATGATAATAATGTTTGGTTATTTCAATGTTTTTGATTATTTATTTTGTGCAAAAAATAAGTTATTTATTATTAAAAAAGTAATTATCAATTTGTAATAAAATAGTTTTTTATTTATTACAAAATGAATTGTATAAGCAGACAAAATGGATTGATTTATGGTTGAATTATGTGGTTACATAAAATAGGTTGTGAACTTATAGTTGTGAGTTATGGTTGAATAGGTTATAATCATGAGTGTATGTCATTATGGTTGAATTATGTAATCATACAAAACAATTTATATAAAATATATGTGCTTTTGTGTTAGTTTTAAGTTAAACAATACATATTTTGTGATAATAGATGATAGTGAAATTACGTATTCTTTATTTTGATATGAAGTTATTAATTTAATTTTGACATATGCTTTTATTTATTTTACATATAAATAGAGGGGAGTTTAAGTACTTGTGATAATTCAATCACTTTAGGTTTAGAAAGACTCGATGATCCAACTTGGGCATACTAAATTGGTTCTTGGAATGAAAAACATACTATTTATTTGTATTGCAACAAGTATTTGAAAGGTGAGGGAATCACCACATTAAATAACCATTTAGTTGGAGTCAAAGGTGATGTGAAGCCTTTAAAGAAAGTAAGTCATAATGTGAAATGATAAATGAAGACTTTGCTTGAAGAGTATCAACATGAGAAAGATAAAAGACAAAGATTAAACTACTAAATTGGTAATGAAAGTTCTTTTGTTAGTGGTCAGGATGATAGTGGGGGATGTTGAAGCTAGTAGTATTCCTACCCAATAAAAAGGCAATGTTGCACCTGATGTTAGAAAAAGAAGAAGACAAATTTCTAATTTTTTGCACTGCGAACAACTTATAGAGCTTAGCCTCCGATTCATAGTGCCTAACAATTTAGAGAAGCGGCTTATAATATGACAATGATTAGATGGTAATATAATTTAGGTGTAGTATGCAATGCTGCCCAATCTTGTTAGTATCAACTTAAGGTGGATGCTAATGCCTCCTACAATCTAGGATACAAAACTCCTTCAATTGATAACTACATAAGTAAATTTTTTAGTACCTTTATTTATGAAATAAAAAATTATTTTGTTGAAAGAAGAATTACTTGTGCTACTTATGGGTGTTTAATCACGCGTTATGGTTAGACAAATAGAAAATATGAGCCTATTATTAATTTTTTAGTTTATTTCGTAACTATGACAATATTTTGAAGTCTATTAACACAATTGACCTTATTAGGAATATTGATACTATATTTTAGATATTTGATAAAGTTGTGAATGAAATTAGGTTAGAAAATATTGTTCAGTTCATTACTAACAATTATTTTGCTTATAAAGTAGCTAGAAGAAGATTGAAAAGCAAGTATAATTCTTTTATGGGACCCCTTATGTTGTACATTAGATTAACATGATGTTGAAAAATATTAGGAATACTAGGTATTTTCTTATTATTGATGATATTGTGCAGAAAGAAAAAAATGTGACCAAGTTCACCAACAAACCTACATCGATCATGAATTTAATGAGAAAATATTTCACCAATTATAGGAATTTGTATCGTTGTAGCTAATTTTATATCACTTCGGTATTTTATTTTGATGAAGTTGAGAGAATATTGACAAGTAATATGTAAGTTGCATCTCAACATGCTAGATTAGTAGAGGTTTCTAGAATTATAATTAAAGATTATGACTTTAGGTCCTAGTGTCAATTTTTCATCTAAGTTTGTGAGTTTTTAGTGAGAGTATTTCATCTGGCTTATAGTAAAAAGAAGGCAACAATGAGTTATTTTTGTGGTGCCACAAATAGGGCAAAGGAAGCAATCAAAGCCAATATGAAAATAGGTCTTCTTTGTTTACACTTTATCTTACAATTATCAATGAGAGATGAAAAAGACAATTTTACTTTTTGTTGTTTACAGCGGGCATTTCTGAATCTTAGTGTCTATTTTAGACAAAGTTTTACAAAGAAAACTGAAGTTAATAAAGGAATATTATTAACTATTACAATAATTATTGTTCATAAGATGATGCAAGATCTCCTAAGTTTGCAAATAGAGATTTATAAGGATGCCTCTAGTGAATTTGGGATGCTAATTCCTATTTGTCAAAGAGACAAAGTTAATTCACGATATTTTTTCCCACCTTTGTTACTTATTGAAAATTAATCATCACTTTATTTTATTTCTACTGATACTTTTATTGCCTTACAATTCCTTGATAGGGCCAATTCAAAAATGATGTTTCAAATTGACAAAGGAAAGCAATTCGAATTTTGAGTCAATGTATAAGAGTAACAAGATGTGAAAGAAATTAGAGCACATTTAAATTCATCAATTCCAATAAAAGAAATAGATCGGAACACAAAAAATTTAATGACTTGGAACTTCGAGAAATGTATGTTATTATCATTATTACGTTGGATATAATTTTTTGTAATTTCTTAATAATTTTATTTGATTTGTTTATTAGGACTTTTAATAGAACAAATAGTTATGTACATCCAATTCGCTTTAACTGTATCGATATTTTAGCATATTGGATTTATAAAGAAACGAGTTTGATAGATGAGAGTGATTTGAAAGATAATCTTGGATGGAAAATGATTGATAAGTCATTTAGTGTAATGAATTTGAATGATGTTCATAATGAGACTTTTCTTTATGATGAGAATTTTGCTTTAAATGAGAATTGAGGTCAATGTGATTTAAGTAGATATTCAATTAAATGAAGTTTCAGGTTTTCTTTTATCCCATTCTTTTAATTTCACTTATATTATACAATATAAATGTAACTATATATGTTTTTGTTTCAAGTTTCACTTCTAGTTGATTGTTTTCTTGACATGAACTTTTGTTGTAAATTGCAATAATTAAAGAGTTATAGATCTTTATTATTATAATTCATTTTCTCTGCCATATTAGAGAACTTAAGCTATTAATTTTCTTGGAATTTAATTATTAGGTTTGATGTTTTGTTTGAATTATTATATAACAAAGGTTTTCTCAGTTCATATAACACGTACGGGTTCTGTAGCTGTTACGAGTGGTCCAACATTTTACAAGACAAGAAAGCGAATAATTCAAATACCACGCCGTATTTGAGACGGAATGAAAATGAACTGGCATCATTGCCCATTAGAACAAAAGCAAGTGTCATATGACCATGAAACGAGGATATTACCCGACAGCTGTGAGTTCAGAAGAAGACATTGGAAGGTAAAACGACTTAAAACAAATGCTTTACATCATTAGCAGTGTTGAAGTGGCATACTTGTGTCCACTAAACATGGAAAGAGTAATCAATACAAGAAATTTGGACCGCACGCAGGAGGAATTTGCGATCTAAACCTTAATTTGTCGCTGTAGCTGATACGTGGCTAATTAGGAGCCTAACACGTGCAAATTAACTGGAGCTTTTATCGGTACAGGTTGAGGAATTTATCTGAATAAGGCTTGAATCTGTATGTAAACGATTTGCTATCCAGGTCTCTTACTAGTCCAATTAAAAGTTATCTGTTTCTTAATTTTAGAGTCAACTTAAAATTTGTAAGATCTCTATAGTTAGAGTTGATTTGCAATGGGTCGGTGGTTAATTTTTTGTACTGCAGCGCCAGAAGCTAGAGGCGAGAGTTGATAAAGGATAAAAAGAAATGAAAAGAACAATGGAATGGACGCCGTACATAACCCAAGTGGCTATCCTGAGCCCAATATGTGATAAATGCTGAGCCTAAACAGTCTGGCGTTATAGGCTTTTCATAACCAAAACCAAAGAGCCTAAGCTTATAATGGTCCGGAACATGACAAGAATAGCAGTTAGGACTTAGGAGTAGGACTCAGCGCAGGCTGATATGATACAAAAATGTGACTCGTTTTATGGTTTAAAGTGGATCAATCCAGAGGAGGCTTAACGGTCTTGCAGATCTACCCTACATATGGTGTCTAGGATTTGTTGCACCTGGAGACTTCTGGCAGAGTCCTTGGGTCTTCCATTGCATAGCGTGGAACCTTATTTCACACGTGAGATACTAAGAACTGAAAAAGCCAACCCCATCCCCATCTCATTGGATCCTAGCTTCTCAGTTCCTTATCTCTTGTTGTTGCCTTTTATCCTCCCTCTCTCTTTCTTAGACTTTGCCTAACAGAGAGCATGGCAGCCACACTCAGCCTTCTGAGGACACCCTATCATGCCCATAATATTCCATTTATCCACTCAAAACTGCAAGCACCTTTCGTATCAACAAAATCCTTTGCCCACGGGGAGGTCTCAGCTAAGCCGCAGAGGCTCTTCAGTGAAACTGTACAAAAGCTTAGTTCACCTTCTCTTCCCCTGACAGCATTCACATTACCCTTCTTTTTAGAAGCAAAGGTAAGTAAAAAAGTGTTGGTAGCTCTGATTTTTCCCAGCATTAAAGTTTGTTTCTTTTTGGACCTGAAGTGTCGGTGCAATTGTAATCTAACAGGATGCACTTGCTGTTGGAGGTGAGTTTGGGATATTGGAGGGAAGAACATTTGCACTTATCCACCCAACTGTGATGGGTGGCTTGTTCTTCTACACTTTATGGGCTGGTTATTTAGGTTGGCAATGGAGAAGAGTGAGGACTGTCCAAAATGAGATCAATGAGCTCAAAAAGCAAGTCAAACCTACCCCTGTTACTCCCGAAGGAACACCTGTGGAAGCTGCACCGTCGCCTGTTGATCTAAAAATTCAGCAACTCACTGAGGTAGGATTTGGAGTTGAAAGTCAGAAATGCAAGATCACAACAACAGTACAATTTGTATTAAATTGTTATTAAAGAACAAATTGATTTAGGTTTGATCCTTCAAAACAACCATCATGGAAATTTGGCTTTAAGTTCTTATTCTAGCTACAACTTGCAGAGTTATGAGATAATAGATGTGTGTTGTTCAATCATTAAACGGACTAGATTGCTACTTGAAATTGTGCTCATGAAGTATTAGGAGAAGGCGATGTGATCTAAGGTATGAATATATGTATTACAGGAGAGGAAGGAGTTGATAAAAGGGGGTTACAGGGACAGGCACTTCAACGCAGGATCTATACTGCTAGGCTTTGGAGTCTTTGAAGCAATATTTGGAGGAGTCAATACATGGTTTAGGACTGGCAAACTTTTTCCCGGACCCCATTTATTTGCAGGGGCAGGTATGGCTTCAATTTGTTTAGCAGAATCCAACATATATAAACCAGACAAAAGAATGAACTGCTTTTATAGTCCTTAGTATTAAGACAACTTGGTTGGTGAGCATTCAGGTTTAGTGTTTGTGAACTTATTGGAAACAATTGTTCATTCGTGTTGCAGCCATTACAGTGCTATGGGCAGCAGCAGCAGCTCTAGTACCTGCAATGCAGAAAGGGAGTGAGACGGCAAGAAATTTTCACATTGCCTTGAACACCATTAACGTAGTTCTTTTTATATGGCAAATCCCCACTGGAATTGACATAGTTTTCAAAGTCTTTGAATTCACTAAATGGCCTTAACTTAGTAGGACCTCTAGACCAAGGCTTGATGCAATTATCGGTGGCATTTTCTTTCTAGTATCCCTCTTTATGATCAGCAATTTCATAGTCCTGGTTCATTCTTCTATCCCTCTGGTTGTTTGTAAATAGGCGTGGAAGAAAAAGGTTTCTGTTCAAGAAGCAAGAACTAGTTCAGACACAGTTGTTATTTTATTAGATGGTCTTCAGTTTGTAAGGAAACAACGAAAGTGCTGTTCAAAACATATGATAAACACCTTACTCTTGCCTTGGATGGTCTTTATCTTTGAGAAAAAAATGCCAAAGTATTCTGTCAACTCCCTCCTCTCCCAGATCCCTTTTACCTGCAACTTCCAGCCAAGTTGTCAACTTTCTTGCTCTCAGTTTACGTGGTTTATCGAATTTAAAGGCTATGGGACATGAACAAAGGTTTTGCTTCTAAAGGCCTACTCGGACAGTATATTGTAGTTGAAATTTTGGCAGGGTCAGCCCCTCACATACAATGCCCTCCCTCCCAATTTCCATCATATTCTGCCAGGCTAAGAATGGCAGATACCAAACCCAGCAAGGTAAATAACCACCGGAAAAAGGTAAGTTATTCGGTGGAGCCCGACGCTCTACGCTTTCCTTCTTTCTAGCAGCAAATTGGATTCTCTAACGTTATAATGGTGACTGCAATTAATGAGTGATTCGTCTGCATGAGCTCATAATAAATTTAAAAAAATACCCAATTGTCGTATACAATTTTCTTGAACTTGAATATGGAAGATGACCCTTTCCGTACAAGGTCCTTGAAGCATTGGAAAGGTGTAAACAAGGCAAAGAAGAGACGGCAAGAATCAGAATTCCCCAGAGTCTGACTATTCTCATCGTTCAGCAAGCAAAGTCAACCGGAAGACACATACTAATTATGTTCCAAACTTCCCTTTGGGACTTGAGAGAATTTTCTTAACAGTTTGCGATGTTATTTTTTAGTGCAGAGCATCTTTGGAAATTTGAGTCTATTCTGCTGTTAAGAGAGACAGTATGAAAAAGGGAGACGGACGGGATTGGAGAGCAGCCATTCTTACAGTTTAGGAAAGATGCCACAGAAATATAGAATAACTTGCGCAAATAGCTGTCAACGACGATTCTAATGAGAGTGAATCAAACACTGACTCTGACGTTCACAGAACATAAAAAGTATAGCAACGTTTGCCATGAGATTCTCAATATTGTTCAACAAATTTATTGGAGAGAGTTTTCAATGTTTTATGATAATGGTCACTACTCACTGCTTTCTTCTACGTGACTCTGGGACGATGCCAATCTTAGTTTGAGATGCGAGGCAGCTTTTGTCAGCTGTAAATGCCGAATCCGATTCTTTTCCCTTATTCCTTCTCTTCGTCTCTCCACGCTTGTGAATTTTCAGTTTTTTTTCTATGGCATGTACTATGTAAAGCCACCTTAAAGCTCACTGTCTCACCAATTTCATGATTATAAATAACAACACACCTATGTTTCCATCTTAGTCTGGGGTTGCTACCCATTTATCTTCATCCCTCCAGTAAAATCACTCGATATGTCTAACCAACCTCGTCCCTGGTTCCGCACCTTCTCAATTGCACGTCCAACCACTGCCCCTCCTCCAACCCCAGCCCCTGAACCCCCTCCTCCTCAGCCGCCTCAGCCACCTCAGCCGCGCCCCGTTCTGCGACCTGCATTCCGACCAATTAGCCAGCCTCAGCCTCCTCCTCCGCCGCCTCAACAACCACAAGAACCTGCTCCTCCTTCCCCCCCACCTGCTGGCGCTGCACCACCACCACCACCACCCCCACGAAATGGCCCTGCGTCGGTGCCAGCATCCCCAACTCCAAGACCAACTGCACCTTCGGCTTCTGTCCCAACTTCTCCGGTTCGACCATCCGTCGTCACTCAGCCGCCGGTGACCACTTCTGTACCATCCCCTCCAAAACCAACTGTTCCATCGCAACCTACCATCTCTTCAGTCCCATCTTCTCCTGCGAAGAAACAAGCTCCAACTTCCCCTTCTGTCCCATCCTCTCCAAAACCCAAACCTGCTCCATATTCTTCAGTTCCAACATCGCCCTCAACCAAACCTCTTCCAACCGTAAGTGCAGTGCGAACTTCTCCAGAGTTCAAGCCTGTCAATGTCACAACTCGTACAGGGTCTACTGCACCATCTCCAAAAGGCATGAAACCTGTTGATCGATCACCACCTAGGTCACCGAAGTCACCGAAGATCAAACCCCAAGCTCCACCACCTTCTCCTCTAATTCTACCACCTGCTCAAATTAGAGCTGACGCAGAACCTGAACCAAGGATTCCATTTCTAGAGGCTGAAAAGACTGTTGTTGTTCAGAAGACTACAGAGACGGCTAAGACCTGGTCTAATGGTATCGAACGCGCGGAAACCAAGCAGGTTCCTCAAGTTCTTAAGAAACAGGGGCCGATCATGGTAACCGGAGCCAAGGAAAAGGGTCAAATCAAGAAAATTTCCTCTGATTCTGATGATGCAGGCACGAGAATCATCACCATTGCAGGTGAAAACAAAGGCGCTACAATGGAGATATTCCACTCTCCGAAGAAAAATGCTTTTGTGGGCAAACCTCATACTCTCTCGAAGAAAGGTACTGAAAGGCGCGAATGGGATAGCAGTAGCAGCAAAAGCAGTAGCGACGAAGAAAAGAGCCGCAAGATGAAAGACAAGAGCCACAACGGAATGATGAACTCGCCACCAATGCATGCGTTCATGAACAGCAATGTGCAAGCAGTTAACAACTCAATTGTGTTCAAATCTGAATGCAGTCACCATGATCCTGGTGTGCATCTTTCTCTGTATAGAAAGCCGGGTGTCCCCATCAAGGATCGAATCAATATTGGCCCACAGAGCTAAAAACAGATAGAGAGACAGGGCAAAACCCATTTGATGGAACATGATGTTTCGATATAGGATAAAGCAGTACTATAAATATAAGAAATAAAAATAATCGAGTGATAAGAAGCGAAGGCCGTGGATTCTGTTTCTTCATTGTTGTGCTCCACTACTTGTGGAATACAATCGAAGATTGTTGTCCACTGCCCTGCTTTTGGTATTGGGGAAGTATATAACTGATGATATGTAGTTTATGCATAAAAGGGGATGGAATAAGTGTGTCTTCGGTTTTCCTGTTTGTATTGTTTTGCCCCCCATCGTCTTTCCTGTGTCATATTGCTATTGTAAGCTGCATTACTTACTGCTAATGCAATTGCTATTGTATTGTGTTATTCAATTTGAGATGTCAGTTGCTAAATCCATTTGCTCTTCAAGCCACCGTCCACCTGATCCCAATTTCGGCCTTTACTAGTTAAAGGGATGGTCTTTAGTCTTTACCTACTAATTGTGGCCCAAGACTGTTTTCATTGAAATTTGTGGGTTCAGAGGTCAACCTGAGCCTCGATTCGTCGGCCACATTAACAAGTGAGGATGAAATCTAAAATGGGTTTCGTAGTAAACTGATCGATGGGCCTGAACACCTATACTTGTCGCTGATTTCGAGAACGGGGTCTAATGACCTTAGATCTTCAAGCCTCGCCGGACCCAAAAGGTACGGGTTCTCCTGATTGGAACCAACAAAAATTATGCCATAAGCCGGAAGATCTTCAGGAGAATGTAACAGGATGCGGTGCACCGGAGTGCATGCCAGTACGAGGGAGTGCTAGAGCTAGAGGAATCCGGAAAATGATTTACTAATCAGGAATATCAAAGAGAAAACCTGAATTGACTGATAGAAAAGACTAGTCCATATTGGAGGCAATAAAAGAAAGATTCTCTTTGTTCGTGAGGTGTTAGTGTGTTATTTTCACGTATAGCAGTATCATTATCAACGAGAGTTCCGAGTAATTAAAAAAAACAATTTACATAATTACTGGCACAAAACTGCTCCATGATTCTCTAACCACAATTAAAAATGGTATAAGTCATCCTTTATTTTGGTTACAAAGTGAATGATAAAGAGTAATATTTCCAAAGAATGAATACCGTATTTCTACTATTTGTAAGTGGCATCCAAGGAAAGGAACTGTGGTCAAACTTTTAGTTGCTAAAGGGGTCATGTTGATGACTATCCAAGAGTTTGCATGTGCAGTTGGGAACAGAAATAGATAGTACAATCCATTGATAAAAGAGGAGTAAACTGGAATGCATGGCTCTGGTTAACGCAGGTTGTATCTTGGACCTGTAGTTCTGAAGCAAAAGATTTCGGAGAAAACGATAAAACATCGCGCGCACAGGATGTGCCTTGTAATTTCCTGATAATTGCTTCTTTGACCGAAACAATGTCGAGTCTTTGGTTACATAGATGAGAAAGCAGCTCCGAAATTGGCTATACTCAGGACACATATGGACCAAGATTACAGTGGATGTTTGCATTATTTGAGTAAATGAGGACCACTTAAAATTTTTTACGTTTTCTCTTTTAATATTTCTATTCTCCTTTTTATGGCAGGAATTGTAAAGGAAAAAGAAAACTATATTCATCCGAATTAAAATTTAAAACTATCTGATATGAACGTACATTTGAGAAATGTGGCAATATTATATGATGTACTATTTTTTGTTAATATACTTTCTTTATTTATTTATAAAGAGTTTCTTTAAACCATTTTTTCGAAGTAAATATCTTTTAGTTTTACAAATTGGAAATATAAGTTTAAATTCTACAATAAATAATAAAATTATTCAATAATAGGAATCCCCATTTTTCTTAAATTAGGTTTCTCATTTATGTTTTTTTTTGATGCGGACATTATTAAATGCTCATAACAATTTAAGATTAGCTCTTGAATTGAACATTAGATGAACCTTTATCATCGCTCCTCCTCTACCTTTTTCTTTAAAACATTGTTCTTATTTGGTTGATTTGTATACGTAACAACTTGTTACTTCTCTATTTTAATTCTTAACTTTTTCAAAGTTGGTGGGGCAAGGTTGAACCAGCAGAAATTAGGATATAGGTTGAAAGATGGGATACAATAAAAAAGTTCCAACGTAATTGTAGTGGAAACATCGACCATATGAATCTGTTTAGCACAAGGCGTGCTAATTAATGTGCATACCAATTTCATAAGAACGCATCCTTATTTTTCTTCCCCAAGTTTTGCTTTTGTTGTTACTCAAAAAGATTAGGATGTAGCTGTAACAGTCTAAAAGACCCATTAGACACTACCTGACTCTGTAAGCATATAACCCCACATCTCACTGAAATATTAAATCATAAGCTTTGCTTTAACAAGAATCCAAGGAGTCCACTATAGGGGAGTTGGAGGTGACGTTTTAGCGCCATCTTCTCCATGCATTTTGATTATTGTTTTAAGTGTTTCTCTATGTTTTCCACCATAACCAGACAGCTTACTAATGGTTAAATTACAGCAGCATCTCACAGGGATTATGTGGCACCGTTTCCTCTTGGACAGGCCTTGCTCGAATAAGCCATTCCAGCTCAGAGCGATATCGTCTTCATTGAAAATTCTATATCTGTAAATGTCTGCATTGCCCTTCAGAGGTTGGTAGCTAGCTTGTAGCTTTTCGACATGTCACAACAAGAAGGCAGAAACGCACTAGCTTAGCTTTAGTGGAAAAACCCAAGGATATGGATAGCTGAAAATGACCATAAAATTGCCTCTAACTGTGCAGGTTCGGATTCTCAACTTTTGAGCTTTAAGCAAAGCTTTACTTCTACCTAGTTATCAATGTCCTAGTTCGTAGTACATGAATTTTACCCAGTCCTCCTTCGGATCTCAATAATGACTTCTCAAAAGTGGAAATGGACCATGAAAGCTTACAAGCAAAGCATGACAAGAATGTCCTGAATTTATAGGTTTCTAGCTAGTTGCAGTAAGTGCATGAATGAATAGCTTTTTAACGCTTAACAAGTAATAACAACTCTCGTGTTCAAATTTCCTAGACAAGTAATAACATAATTGTAGCTAACAGTTGAAAGGTTTGCACCAGAATTAATTGCGAGTAGGAGTAAGCTTTGTCTGTTGTCCTTGGACAATACAAAGTCGTGTTCATTGGGTGCCGTGAAAAAGGAGATATCATCCTACTGCCCAAGTTTAGATTTATTAACAATAAGTTTTATTTCGGCTCCGAACCACGAGTGCGTATGTTCATCGATTTTTGATGAATTTGTTTTCAATCCCTCGTATTCGTCGAACTCGGTTTTTATATTTCATAATATTCTAAATTAAGATTGAACCAACAAGTGTACTTCAAATTTAAGAGAATTATAATTTTTGTTAGGAAGAAAGCGGTCACGACAACAAGACAATAATCCTTCCCCACTTGAGTGAATCTACTAGGAGTAACCATGAGCAACAATTACAACAACTAAAACATGTACAGGCTACCTAAAACAATCAATCAACAACATTCACCACATAAATACAAGAATTTCTTTAACGTGGCAAAAACTCTTTCAACGTGAAGGATAAAAACCACGAGATCTCCTGCCAGTCTAAACAACTAAAATTCATTATCGCCAATAATGTCTTATAAATTTCCAGCAACTACAACAACTAGAAATCAAAAGCGACATCATACAATTACAATAAGTAGAGAACAACACTAAGAGAGAATCATAACAAAGGCCCTCCGTTCTAACAATTTCTAGAAACGTTCCCACGATTAAAATACAAT
>JAOSBO010000004.1:4320892-4335591 GCA_027563915.1 Erythroxylum rotundifolium
AAAAGCGCTATAGACATTTCGAAGAATCCTGTGCAGCATTCAAGGACTAAGCACATTGATCTTCGGTATCATTTCATCCGAGAGCTTGTGGAAAGCAAATTGATCACTCTGTCACATGTATCCACAAAAAAGCAGTTGGCAGATGTATTTACAAAACCACTTGATACAGTCAGATATGAACTACTTAGAGGAGCCCTGGGGCTCTGTATCCTTAATTAGTGGTGTTTTTGTTTTATATTAAAAAAAAGGAAAAAGGAAAAAGAAAATTCAAAAAAAATGAAAAATTTTAAAATGCATCGTTTCTGGTAAAGGGACTTAAATCCCTAAACCATTCTCCTCTCTTCACCACTCATAGCTGTCCCACATCCCTCTCCTTTAGAAGCCACAACTTGACGCAACACATGATTTTCTCCTTGAAATCGTGTCTTCTCCTCAACTTCTCTACTGCTTTTCTTCTCAGCCGTGAATATTGAAGCTCATGGGTTTACATCTACTCTATGTGGTATAGTTTTCTTCTCCTCTCAAAGTTGAGATTTGTGTTGGGTTTTGATTGGAGTGGTATAAATAGCCTTGGTGGAGTGTTGTAGCTATGGGTATCTAGTGAAGTCTTGAGGATTTGATTGTTTTTAAGGAATCTGAGGAAGTATCGTAACTGTTTGGTTTGAAAAAAATTGGGTATTTGCTGCTGTCGGTTTAGGTGTTTGACACTTTTTTTGCTCTATTGGCTGAGTTGTTTGGGTAATTCATTTTCTGGCTCGATTTTGGTGTACCTAGCTGTGAAAATTGCTGAATTTTGGCTGCGCATAGACTAGGTAAAGTGTCGATAGCTGTTGATTCATAATTGTTGGTACATTTCGGGCTCTTGACTGTGCTTGGTGGAGACTGTATCTGTGTTGTTTGTCTAGCTGATATTAAATTATGGGAAGAACTAAGGAAAAAGATGAAATCTCTGGGTCCGATAAAAAGATAGCTGCCCCTGCACGACGATCAGGTCGCCCGCAATTTACTCCGTCATCTAGCAGAAGGTTCACTGGGCCAGGGTCATCTTCGGCAGCACCTATTGACATCCCGAATGTTCAGGAGCAAAATACTTCAGTTCATAATGCTGCTCGTCAGTCTATTCCACAACCGGAACCCCCTCCGGCTCGGAAAAAACGTTCAAAGAAGTGCCACATGAAGTTTCCTCCTCCGCGTCTTCGTCCCACGAATAGAGTGCCAGTTGACAAAGCATACTCTTTCAAGTTCTACACTTCAGCTGCTGAGGAAAAATGGAATACACTTTCTGACACTGGTTTTGTTTTAGATCGACCGATTAGCTTGGTAGAATTTCAAGATCAAGGATTACACAATCTACTTTCAGCGAGGAACTTGTTGCAAGCTTCACTCCTTCCTCAACACTATGACGCTGATCTGGTAAAAGAATTCTATTCCAATTTGACTAGTGACATTGTGAATATGGATGCGCTGTGTTATAGAGTGATGTATGTGCGAGGTCGGGCAATTCAATCGAGTTCTATAAGATTGAATTTGTTTTGGGGTTCGATAATGTTATTGGTGATCATTATTATGATGCTGCTTGGGCTATCTCGACCGATCAAATTGCCACAGTTATAACTGGTGGTAAACTCACTGTTTGGCTTTCCAGTTCCGTTCTTCAGTCCTCCAAGCTGACTCAGAAATATTTTATACTGTTCAAGTTAATTGTGACGAATTGGATGCCTAGCACTCATGTTGTGACGGTTTATCTCGCCCAGGCCAAGCTACTTTATGCGATCAGCACCGACATTTAGTTCAATCTTGGGAGTCTGATTATGGACACAATGTTAGCTATTGAGGGTAAGCGTCACTCCCTATTATATTTTCCTTGTTTAATCTCACAATTTTTGTATTCCCATGAGGTTCCAAGGGTTGAATCCAGTGTCCTGACGTCAGCACCATTGTTGACTATCTCCCCACGAATTTTTCGGCAACCACGGGTGGTGGATTTGCCATATGTTGCTTCGGAGTCTTCGGATGCTCCGGGGACTCCCAATGTCAACCCTCATGCAGCATTATTTTCGGAGATTGAGCGGATTGAGGGTGTCCTCCACGTTGCTACTGAAGCACTTCGGAGCTTGAAACAACGTGTTCTTCATTTTCTCTGTAGCTTATGAAACTGTCGTTTTGGCATTTGTTGTCCCAAAAGGGGAGAAGTCAAATAAGTGTGTACGTTGAATTTTTTTTCTTTTTACGTGATGACTGCTGATGGGTATGTAATGTTAATTGGATCCTATATTAAAGGGGAGTAAGTATTGCAAACTGTTCACTATATGTCCAATTATGCATCTTCATGTGGTGTGACAAAAATGCCAAAAAGGGGGAGATTGTTAGGATATATTATATATATATCTTTTGTTTTGGCATTTTATTTTATTTAAATTGGACATATGAATTTCGTTATCTTACTAAAGTGTTGGAGCTGAAGTGAAACTCTTGAATTTGGATTTAAGTGGGATTGACCATTGAGATAATTCTGTTTTTAAATGGATAAGAGATCTGCAGATGATCTTCTAGTTATGTTAGAAGTCTTCTTGGGTGAAGCCAAAGGTGTGCAGATAAGGTTTTTGGTTTAATAGTCGAAGACACGTGTGACAAGATCAGCTAATTTTCTAAAAACCACAAGATAAATTTGTTTTCGCATATGACACGCGTGTGAGAGTCGAAAACATGTGTGTTGATTTTAGCTGAAAGGAGTGAGTCACGCCTGTGGTGGTGATATTGGTTTTGGTGGTGCCATATTCCTTCAGCTATTATCGGTGAAAAGGGTATTAAATAAAGCGTGTTTTGAAGGCTGTAGTATGGGGCATCTACGTGAGAACCGTATATTGTTGAGGGAAGTTCTTGAATGGGCTGCACTTGTCAATTTGGTTTCATCCTGGCGGCTATTGATTGCTTCTACATGTGAGTTGATCAAGAGTTGGTGGGAAACAATCTCATGTACGCACAATGATTCATGAAATAGTTGTTCTGTTGGAAGTGGGTTGCTCCTGCAAATTCTGTTTCTCTTGTTGGAGCCCGTTGATTGCTCCTATACGTGAGGTAGATACTTGAGTTGGTGACAGACGTGATATTTGGCGGAGACAAATTCATAAGGAAGTTCTTGTTAATCTCAAGTACTTGTTCCTTTTTTATTTTCAGTTGATTATACACTTGAGATATTTTTATTTGTTATTACATTAAGTGAGAGTAGAAAGAAAAATCCTCTGTTGAGGTTAGCACGAGTCGGTCATGTTATCGGGCGTGAAAATCTTTCACGGGTAGTTAGGTTGTGAGATAGTGGCAGATATTGAGAGAAGCTGTGTTGAATCAATTCTGTATAATTCTATTAAACTCATGTGAAAGTGATTAAACTGGGTGAGGGCCTCGCAGACGTAGGTCGAGTGTGCCGAACTGCGTTACCAAATTTCGTGTTTCTTTTATTTTTGATTCAACTTGTCTTTTATTTTGTTGGTGACGAAGAGATTTGTGGCTCGTTTGCGAAATAATTAACACATTCAGTTTTTCAAATTAGTTTATTAATTTTAAGCAATAAAACTAACCGGGGGCGGGGGGTAAACTAAAATTAATAAGAAATCAAATTAAATCGACTGAATATAAAAATGAGAAAGTCAAGATTACCAAACTCCGATCCAAGGGAAAAATCTTATCTAATAGTAACATTCATCATTGGTTTAAAAAGAATATTTCACAATTCAAACAGTTAGTCTAAAACATATTAGGCTTGTAACTGCCCCACCTTTACGAAGCACATGCCCCAACATCCATTAGACATTTGAGAACATACCCTATGAAAGTGACATGTTAGAGCAATCACATTTACTTGCTATGACATCATACACATATAACACAAATAGTCAAATATCAAACGTTGCCATTTCATTTATAAAAACAAAATTTACATTGTAGCATTTCACTACATAATCTATATATACCATATCAAAAACATATAAGAGTTTACTACCATTTTACACCATTCTATATGAAATGAAATGAGGGACTATACAAAATCATTCTATCTAAACTCCTCAGTATCAGTTGACCGACTTTTGAGCCATTCTTAAGTCCAAAATCGACAAAACTAGACTTTTACTAGTTTGCCTTGGGAACTATGTCTCCCTTATACCTGAAAGTCAACACTTGCAATTTTGATGAGTTTTGTGAACTCAGTAAGTGAACCATCATCAATGTGCTCACTCATATCAAGTCACAAAGACAGTTCACATTCCAAATTTATAGACAAATCATATCATCACATATTGAACATCACTTCACATATCATTATATTTCATCAAATACAATTATGTACACTGTTTCACAATTCTAATTCAGAATAGTTCAAATAATTCATTTATAACATTAATATAATACAGGTCAATTTTTAGATGCAATGCACATGTAACTTCACATTCATGGTTACTTTGTTGTGACTGAGCACCTTTTTAATTGTCCCGTATCTGTTGTGAATACCAGGGTCATTAATAACTGTCCTGTATTCATTATGGATATCGGACTCATTTTAATACTGAGCTTGTGGCTCTTATTGCGCATTTATTAGCTTTAAGCTCTTTTTCATTGATCACTCTGGTAATAACTTCTTTATCTGATCATGCATTTCAATGTAATGAGATGCAATAATTCACATTATATGTAATCAATCACTTTCATTCATTTCACATAATCATTTACACATTCTTATCGGATCTAAGTTTGGCATTCAACTTTTAGTTAAGTACACTTATTTTTCCCAATTCACACTCAATTATGAAACACTTCCAATACAATCTCAATTATCAAACTCCTCTAACCGTCAATGTCCAGAATTATCACATTCACATAAATATCAGTTCAATAATTGAAATTTAGGTAAATATAATCAATCTTAGTGAGAAACATCTAGGTTAACTCACAGTAAGCTCCAGATAGCTATTGCCTCAATGAACCAGTAATGTCTGAATGTTGGCGTTTGACTTGTGTGTCTAAATCATGTAATACACATATTTATACATAATACTGAATTGACATTCACATTAGTATTTAATCATGTACATATGTATATGTGTTATGTAGAATGCATGCTCAATGACATTCCCGAGTATTTGTCCTTAATCATAAGTTATGATCATTCAAACATTATCACTTAGATATGTATAGTTTCTACTTAGGTTTATACCTCAAGAATACCTGCTCATTCTAATATCATTATGATCATATAATATCAAAATTCTCATTCATTATTACTTAATACACCTTACTCACTTTCTTTGAATACATTTACTTTCCTAAGAACACCTTCATTCCTATAACACTCATAATTTTCCAGATTTTGATACATTGTTATCAGCCATCCATTTCTTAATTATATCCTCATTCAACAACCTAAACATATCAAACACTTTATCCACTTATTCAACCTCAAACTAGGTTCATTGCAAGCCGCAATCAAGCTTAAATACACCATAGTAAAGTAGCTTATCATTAGTTAGTTCAAACATCAATCAAAAGAGAAGTGTTCACGTCTAAGGTCTTTCCCGCGATCGTGGGATGATTCATCTGAACATTTTTCACCTTCAATGCACTTCCCATGATCATGGAGGCATTCCTAAGATCGTGAATTTCCCTGCCTTTCCCTTTAATGTTTTTTCCATATTTTAACTCTTTCTTACCAACTCAAAACATCTTATGCATAGATCATCATTTATATCTCATTTACTTATCAAAACAACCTCAATTCCAACTCAAAGTCATCCATAAAACAATTCATAAACTATGGTCTACCATTTGTACAAAAACAGAACATCAATATATCCATTCATCATCAACATTCCAGCACACCCCACACACCATTAACACCATCAATCCATCTCAAAACAATCAACATAAACATTTATATTAAAACAAGCCATGAAGATCAATAATATACTTACTTGTTTAACTCTAAAACTTCTTCAAATCATGAATAACCTAGCTCTTCCACTTACACGATCATCAAACTTTCAAGGTAGAATAGGTTAGGTTTTTATCATCAAAGTGAAGACAATGAAATATGTGGAGTAGCAAAGTGAAGGATGATAGCAAAGCTCAACGTTGAGGGTTGGGTTATGAGAGTGTCGTGAAATCGAGAGAAGAAAGAAGAAGATGAGAGTATGTAGTGAAAAGTTGGATGAAAGATGGTCTTTCAATATATATGTTGTGGGTTAATTGTGTGGTTTAAAAGCATGGTGAGTGTTATAACACTTATCATGACACTTACCACAAAAATAACTATGCTACTTGTATTTTTACTTAAGCTACCACATGACTCTTAATAATTAGTCCATTTGTCTCTCAATCTCCATGTCATTTATCATCCTATTATTTAAGCCACTTGTCAATTAATCCTAATGCCATGTGTCACTTATTTCTACTACCTTGTGTTAATTATTTCTACTGTCATGTATCAATTTGTCTTGCCACTTGGCATTTTTCTAATGCAAAAATACACATAAATTCATAAATCTCCCAATTGTAACAAATAAATTCAAATTACTAATTATAATTTACCTAATCAAATTTCGAGACATAACAATTCACAATTCACATCATGATCATTTTAAATCATTCCTACCCTGGAAAATGTCAATTGAGTGCATATACAATATTTGCAATGTGTATAATCAATATTCACATGTGTATGCTAATGATATAGATATGAATGCAATGCACTTCATAATTTTCTCAACACTATTTCTCATATACAGTAGTCTAAGGTCCTAACCTTAAGTATGGAAAAACGAGAGTTTACAAGGATAACTATAATAAGTCTCCAATTTTCTTAAATTAATTGGTTCAAACACTGCATCCAAGCCAAAACTTATGATCCATTGACTGGATGTGATATCATTCCATATCAAATAAATGATAGCAATAAGCTTAGTGAAAAAAGACTAACCATAAATTAAAAAATCGAGATAACTGCAATTATCCAACTTAGTTTTCTTGTTTATCATAAATTAAATATGTAATTTCATAAATAACTTATTTGCTACTTGTACCAATCCTTCATGACCATTACGGATCATTGAATTCATGGATAGCGATAGAATAATCAATATTAAATTAAATTGTCAGATTGATCAATATTAATCATTCATGAAATATGAGAACTCAAAACAAGACATTCTTGAATTAAAACATGAATAAAAGATTTAGAACACAAAACCTCATAAAGTTACAGTTAGAATATCGAATCCCCTTGAATTAGAACGATTGAGTTTAGTCACACGTGACTTTTGCTCTAATAATAAAAAAAGAAGAAAGATAAGGAATTATGAAGAGCGTAAGAAAAGAGAACCCTTTTCTGTTATGAGGAACATCCCTTTTATAGGGTTTTCTGATCTAATCCTAATTTAATTCTAACTTGTAAAGATATCTACCTAAAACAAATTCAAATTCCTACATGACAAGGATAGAAGAAGTCTCCCAATTAAACTCTAACTCTTTAAGTGATCAACCTTATCCATTGTAGTAATCTCTTCACTTCACCCAAAATTCATGATTATCATCAATAGAGTCTCGATTTGATGCAATCTCTAATTTTCATCTCCTAAAACAAAACAATCATTAATTTTCAAATTTAAGCACCAAAATAAATCTAAAACAAAGGAGATAATATCAAATAATATAGTAAGATAACATCTTATCAATCTATGTTTTCTTTCTTTGTCTGATAACATCATTTGAAGCATTAAAATGGGTCGATATGTGCCAGAGGCTCTAGGCTAGTCTTTATTGGGCCCGGTATAGATGAAATAGATCCGTCTCTTATTGTCATAAGAATAGGTATAGTAGTTGTATGGAAAGGATGTCTATGATAAGCATGAAACATCTTTTAGTAGCTAGTGATCCATTCTGTTAGCATCAACTTTTCAAGTTCCATTGATGGAAATTATTTTTGAATTTGGATGAAAGTAGTCTGATTATAAACTCAATCTGCTACCATGTATAGAGCATCAAAAGTTGAATTTGGAAAGTTAAGATCTACAAAATGATTTTGTAATCGATAGATCATTTGGTGGTGTAACTTGGCCATGATTGCTACAGGGTGTTGCTCTGCTCCAGTAATTTAGATTTGGACTTGGAGTATTTGAGATAAGGTGGGATCATTCAACCAAATGTTAAAATTAGGGGCTATGGTGATAATGACACTTCTATTATTGAGAGTTGTCAATAGAGTACCAATTAATGCATATTGGTAAGTCATGTAGGCAACGTCAAGAAGGGGTTTCATAGTCGTGGCTGGAATTCCTTTTCTTCTATAGAGAGTAAGAACAAGTCTGATAGCTCCAACATGGATATGAATATGATTCTGGTCTCTCCAAAGAGAGACGAGTTCTTTTGGAATCTCATGTTTGACATATTGTTCTGCTATTATTGCCTTTAAACCATACCATTCTAATTGAGAACTTTGTACGATCTCCTTTACCTTTGCCTAATTTGTAGTGAGGGTTGTACAAATACTTATGGTCCAAAAACGATTGCAAGATTATATACTATATGGACTTAATAGGGGAACAAAAGTACTATGGATATAATATTCTTTTGGGAGATGAGTGAATTCTACTAGATTTTCTATTTTATTATAATGAGTTCGTTAGACATTGGAAGGAAGATTTTTTATTGAAAGGGTTCAAGAAAGATGAACAGGGTCATTAGGTAGAAAGTCACTTATGGCATATAAAAAAATCTCCTTTGCTACTTTCATCAAGAATAATGAAATCATAGTTAATAACACTCATGACTCTTATACCATCCAGGAAACCTTTGGTTAGAGAGCACACGAGATAAAAAAAATCTAACATACATGGCATTGTTGGACCATCAAGAAAGACCCTTCTCGCTATGACTCTTAGATTCGAGGAATATTTCAACGATAATTCTTAAGGGGGTTACATTATAGGTTTCTAGCCTATATACTAGTTAAATGGCTTGTATAATAGATTTCTATAAAAAGGAAAAGATAAACAAAGATTGAATGTAGCTTAAACTTTAGATATGTTAGTACAGACACAAACCCTTCTCTTTTTTAGGCAAAAATTCTCAAGTTCTATCTTTTAGAAATCTAAATTGACCAAGCTTTTATAGACTAAGCAAAGGGAAACAAGACAAACAACTTTTAAAAAAGATTCCCATATAGTAAAATAATTCAAATGAAAATATAGAAAGTAAGAATTATTAGAAACATTGGGTTCTAATAATATTTTTAGAAGGTAAAAGGGAATCTATCAACAGGGAGGTGTAGACTAAGAATATGGTCCACTTTCATCATTAGATAGTGACATATCATAATCCATATTTTCCATTTACCTAACAAAATGAATTGTCTAGGAATCATTTCAAACTAGGGTCGGGGATCTTGGGCTTCTTAAAAGTAGCATTGTAGTTTGGACTTTTCTTTGGGATTTTTGGAGCTTTCTCCAATTTCAAAATTTTGTATGGGCTTAAAGTCAGTTGGGATTCAAAATTCACCTACCATGACACTGAATCCCATATGGAAAAATTGATCAAATGAAGAATAATAGCCAGTAGATTATGAGATCGGCTTTGGAAGGGTAAAGCCACTAAGATATAGACCCAGGGATGCACAAGTAGTTGGCTTAGTGAATTTTGGATGGTTTAAGTGATCTAAAAAATGATATAAATTATGCATGATGTTTTTCTGATCTTTAGGCCAATCAATGGTGGTTATTCACATTTGCAAATGGTTGATAGGGTAGATATAATCATTATCAGTTATGCTATAAGAACTATAGACTATAAAGAAAGATTGAGCTTTTTGTTTAGACAAGGGAATGCTCTATAGTTGATATTGATTGAGGATTTATCCTAATTGGATGTGCCATTTAGCCAAGGGTTGGAACCATTCTAAGAATGTCCTGTTTATAGACATGTAATCGAGAAAAAACAATGGGAAAGGCATATAAGGTAGATAAAGCCTAAAGATGCCACAATGTTGGCTCAAGAAGAGAGTCATAAAGATGATGGATGGTACGATATGAACAAAATGATGTGCATAAGGCGGAATTTTTAGGGTGATGAGAACTATATGGAGATAATAGAAAGGACTTTTATAGAGGAGGACAATAATTTCTTTTAGATTCTGAGGAGAAGTTCTGATGATGGAAGGGAAGGATTTTTTTTCATTTTAGCGTAAAGTGGGAATTTCATAATAGGGGAAATAAGAGGAATTGGTTTTTTTTAAGGATAAGAGAGAGTAATTGAACTAGTTTTCTAGGTCAAGAGAGAAAATCTATAAGAAGGTTGTGGTAACCTTTAATATAGCAAACAGTGTATTTATAACGAGAAAAGTCATCTTGCCAATAAAGTAATTAGTTTTCAGGAAATAGAATCTTGTTGGGTTCAAGGATCTTTGGAAATGACAAGTTATCCATTTCAACCACAAAATGGCAAGAGCCAAGGTGGAAGTTAAAATTTTTGACGACCTTTTTCACCACCAAAATCTCCTTATAAATGGTGTGGTTTCTAAGTCCTTGAACTGGACACTAACATAACCACAATAATGAATTATTCCATCAATATCTTCAATCAAGATGACATTTTAATAAGGTCACTAGCATCTTTCTAAAAGATATGTTAGCCTTTGTAAAAAATCTTTAAAGGGGTGGATGATGACAAATTTGTTTTAAGTATTGGACAACCTTGGTTTCATCTTTATTCTTTGATGGTATATTCTTTCTCAGCTCTAATGTAATTAACAATTCCAAGGAATTGTTGAATTTATTTTGTTTTGAGATTTTCATCAGAAAAATGTAATAGCTCACTAACTATATGTGGACCAAGCCATTATGAAAATTGATTCCAAAAACTCTGTTTGGGTTGTTTTAATATGGTTTTTCTTAGCTTAGAGCACAATTTGATATTGCTTTTTAAAATCCAAAATGATTGAATTAGTACCTTATGATCTTCAAGGGTTTAGGAGTATAAAAGGATGTCATCAATGTAGATTAAAGTACTGAAAAGAATGAGCTCATAAATTTTTATCATGGCCCTTTGATATAGTGATGGAGTAACTTTGAGTCTAAATGACATAACACTCCATTGGTATTGAGCATTGGGAATGCAACAAGTTTTTTGTTTTTTTCTTATAGATCTATACCCAATTGCCAAAACCTGATTTCAAGTTAAATTCTGAAAAGATTCTTACCTTTTTTAGAAATAAGACTTGGGTATTGATCTTTGGTAGTGGGAATTTATCATCTTGAATAAATACATTCAAAGGTTTCTAATCAATTGCCAACCTATTTTTTCCTCTCTTTTTTTTTTCTTTTTTGGTTCACATAGAAAGCTTGACATGTCCAATATGATTTTGTGGACTTGATTAATCCTTACTGAAATAAGATAACAAAATCATCTTATTCTAACTTTAAATCATTATAATTCATACTAAGGTGAGAAGCCTTGGTAGGATTAATATCTTCATTCTTCTTGAAAGGTATATGAATGAAGAATTGTGGATTTTTCCAAAAGGAATTAGGATGTGAGAAATGTGCACAGTTCTTAGTATAATGTTCCAAAAATTGATCCCTTAGTGCTTCATATTGGTGGGTACTTAAGTGAGTTCAAACATGTTGCGTATATCGATATAAGCATTAAAATTGGCTCAAAATTTAATCCCTTTAAGTAAGACTTGTAATGGAGATACTTTGCAATAGAAATCTATACCAGTTAGGATATTTGAGCCAAATAGATGACTACCAAGGACTTTAATCCATACGACACAATCAGGGAAAAATCTTACCCCTAATTTTCTTTTAGTGATAAGCCCAATTTTGAATGAATTACCATCAACAATAGTGAAATATTCATCGTGTGATATCCAAGTTTTAGGAGGTAAGATGTTGGGCTTCATAACACTTCAACAGCATCCAATATCCATATATCCAATGGCCTTGATTGACTTATCATATTTATCGTATTGTAATAATTGGATAGACATAAAGATGAGTAACAGTGATAAGTTTTGAGTTTACCTTCAAACATGGTTGTTGTAGCATGCATAAGTTATCATCACTAATATCTTCGTCTTCGAAGATTAGGTCATTAAAGGATTCAAATTCATTACTAGAAGATTCAATCAGAACAAAAAAATTTGTTTCCTCATCTTCAATGGACTGTTCTTCAATGAAATTTTCAATATTACTATTGTCATGGATATGCATTATAACTTCAATGGATTCTAACAGTTTCAAATCCCTTTTTTTCTTAATAGGACATTGGCAAGCATAATGTCCAAATTTGCCACAAATGAACATTGATATGCCTTTTTTGCTTGAAGAGCTTATCATGTAAATATATGTTGTTTTCTTCATTTGAATGGCTTATGATAACCTTCATTTGAAATGTGGGATTTGTGAAACTTTTTGTAGGAAAACTTCTTGTGAATAGGACATTCACAATCCTTTTTCTCCTTACAATTAATCTTCAGATAAGGCTTTTAGTAATCCTTTTTCAGCAGGGAACCACCTTTAATCATTTTCTTAAAAACTTTTGTTGATCATAAAGTTTATCAAGAGGAAATAAAATGAATTGATAGATGTCACCAAAAGATATTTCTCTCATATCTCTTTGTAGAGCTGTGTTGGTCCTTTAAAGTTTAGTTTGTAATTCTTTAGGAAGAGATGAGAAGAATGTATAACAGATATTGCCATCATTGAAACCATTAAGTAGATAATTTATTTCTTTCATATGTTGAACAACTTTTATAAATCTTTTCTGCCTAGTGAACAACACTTCATTTCTAAATAATTTTTCCTGATTGCTTATCAATGAGCTAAAATCTCTAATAAATTCTTTACAGATAACTCCAAGAAGAATTCCTGCAAATGCTACTTGAATATACCGGAGTCTACGGTATTCATATAGACTTTGCCAACATTCTTATAAAATACTAGTAAACCAAGAGGTAAACTTAGACAAGATGTCTTTTAAAGGGTGATCTGGTTGAGTCATTTGTAGATCAATCTAAGCTCAAAATTTATGAAGGCAATCTCTCCATTTCTTGGGTGGAAGATCATCAAAAGTAAACCAGAGTTATTAAGTAGGTCTAGTTGGTTGTACTTGTCATCATCAGATAGTAACATGTCATCATCCATTTTTTCCATTTCCTTAATGAAATGGATTGTCTCAGAATTAGTCCAAACTGGGTGCCAAGGATCTTAGACATCTTGAAAGTAGTTTGGTAGTTTTGACTCTTCTTTGGGCTTCTATGCAATGGAGCTTTCTCCAATTTCAAAATTTTGCTTAGGCTTAAAGCCAAATGGACATGATAATTCACCTGCAATAATGTTGAATCTCATATGGACAGATCTATCAAATGAAGTATATGTTTTATCTTATAGATTCTTTATAAGTTTTTATCTCTCCTAAAAGCTTGATTCTTAAATAATGTAGCAATAGTTATAAAGAAAGACAAGTATACTGTACACTTGCCTCTTCATGCGGATCATGTATATTAGAAAGTCTTGGACTATAGAACCTATTTGAGGTGTAAGTTATACGGGGAAAGATTAGTTAGTTTAGATTTCTAAAAGGCAGGCTTTAAGAATTATCACCCAAAAAAAAGAAGAGTTTGTGTCTCGGCTAGCATATTTGAAATTTAAGCTACAATCAATCCTTATTTATCATTGGCCTCTTACGGAAATTTGTTTTATAAACCACTTGACTATTATATAGGCTGGAAACTGATGGCGTAACTCCCTTGAGGCTTATCAGTGAAATATTTCACAAGCCTAGTAGTTATAAGGCAAGAATGGCCTTTCTCGATTCAGGTGATCTAACAATGTCATGTATTTTAGGTTTCTGTTATCCCCATTTGTCCTCTAACCTGGATGGTACAAAAACATATTGTATTATATTAGATTATTATATCACGATGTGCCATTAAATTTTAATTTATAACAACTATATCATTTGATAAAAAGGTGATAATTAGAATAGTTAAAAAATTAGATAAGAGTTGTAAATTAGAAAAAGCTAAAAGTTAAATAAAAAATATATCTAAATATTTTTAAACATAAAAATATAAATAATACGGAGTTAAAATCCTTTTAAGAATTTTAGCTTTTAATTTTAAGGACTAGATAAAAAATTTAATTTAGTATTGAAAATATTTATTAAACTAATATTTTGATGTAATTACTCTCCAAAAAGGATTGACCTTTTTAAATCTTGCTTTATTATTATGATATTTTGTGGATGACACAATAACTGCTTTAATTCACTATTAGGATGATATGTTCTCATCATGATATTGTAAAATTAGACTTTCAATCAAATCACTCAAAACAAAATTTGGGACTATTTTTATGGAATTTTCACATTCTATTTCATCTTATATTTAATTATATTTATTTAAATTATTTTTATAAATTCAAAATTTCATATCTATAATCCTCTGAAGCTTTTTCTAACATTTTAAAAGGAATTATTTCTTCATGTAATTCTTTTACTAAATACTTTAAGAGTCTTCTTGTGTTATGGATAAGCATAGAATTACATTTAAAGCCAAAAAGCTTTAAGGTCTAGAAAATATTTCTAGTTCTTTATGAAGTAGTTTACTTGTTAGCTTAATAACCATTTTTACTATTGTATTAGTTCTTAATTTG
>JAOSBO010000004.1:4337924-4352335 GCA_027563915.1 Erythroxylum rotundifolium
CCATATTAATTTACCCCATTAATCTAATCATGCTTGATTTATCACAAAAAAAAAATTCTGGGGGTAACAGTTTATGTTTAGAAAAAGGATCAATTTTGACTCTAATTTTTACACCAATCGACAAGTCTAACGTAACATTCTAGAGAGAGCATTCAAGACTCTAACTTTTAGGAAATGTTATAATTTAACCTCATTATAGCAGGATTACTAACTTCTTGATGACCTCATCTGTAAGTGTTAAACTCTATCGTGGCAAGGTGGGATGCTTTTTAAAAAAATATTAAATTTTATTTATTTTGTACTTATGGGATCCACCCTTTTAATTATCGAAGACAATGGAGATAAGGAAGAAGATGATGGTCAATACCATAGAACTCTAGTTGGTGGTGAGGGCAGTGATGGCAGTGAGGCCTCACAAACTGTGTTCTCTAAATGGTTCATGGTGCTACAAGAGAATCAAAACAACAGCTTTTGCAAAGACGAAAGAAGAGAGAACGATACCTTATGTAATAAAGATCAGTCTCGCGTTGTTGCACCATCTATTCCTCCTCCAAATGTATTTTTTTACGAGGTGTAGGTCTGCTCCTGCAAAGAACTGGCTAGAACAGAAAGAAGAAGAAGAAAAAGAAGATGATGATTAGGAACATGCAGATAAAGATGAAGATAGGAGACATGATTCCTACTTCGAATATGAGTGAACCCATAACTTCAATGTTTAACAGAAATCATGATTCCTACTTTGAATCAAAGACTAAGAAGGCTAATTATATCAAGATTCGATGTAATCTTTTAAAACAAAATATTGTTTAGAAGGTGCCAAGGAGCCCAATCAAGAGGATTATATCAGAGGGTTAACAAGACTACATCTCTTATAAGCTCGTGGGTTGGTAGCAGCTCTTATCTCGATCTTCAAGAAGTAACAAGGATCTAATAGTTATAGATTAGATATTTGATTGTTCATTTCATTTGACAGAATTTTCCTTCCATTTCTAACCTCTAATTTGCAAAGTCGAGACATGATCACGCTCATAAAAAATGATGAAAATCTTGTTAGACCATATGCAGTGCTCAACGTCACGGTGCATATTGGGGTGCAATAAGATTCTGGTTCGTGCAAGATATGGTTGATAAAGTATTCAATTTTATCCCCATATGATTATTGGTTTCCAGATTTAGTCCACAAGATAAAGAGATTTTGTGCCCAACTATGTTGGGTTTTACCATTTTATTTCTAATCCATCTTACTCTTTGTTTACACTATCTGAAAAAAGCAACGTCAAACAAAAAAATTTGTGAAATTCATTAACAAATATATCAGACATAGCCCCCAAAACTTAGGAGGGCTAGAATCTAGTTAAGAGAAGCAAACAAACAATTGATTGGCAAATATTCTTGTACTTGCTTGGTGAATATTATAATCTAAGATGACATTGTTCTAACATTTAAGAGTTTTTTTTCCTGATCACTGGTGTTGTTAACATCTATGATTGTTGTGAATATAGGGCTATCAAGAGAACAATTGTTGATGAAGAAAATCCATATTGATGGGAAGTAGTTGCCTCAGTTGGTGGCGAGGAGAGTGCAAAGGATGTTAGAAAATATTTTGGAATTCTTTTTGATGATTTTCAGAGCATTGAATTTGCCAAATTAGACCATGCACTAAATGGAGGACAAGCTCTAATCAGACTGTGCACAACTCTTTTTTGACATGATGAAGATCATAAATATGTGCAAGTTTCTCTTGGTTGACTGTAAAAGTTCAAGCTTGTCTTGTTTGCTGCTCATTCCAAAGTATTGATCTCACCTTCTTCCTCATCTTCGTCATCTTTGGTAATTAAAAAAGGTGAGTCCCATATGCATCTGGAGGACCCACAAATTCTCTGCACACCCCAACACACCCTCCCACCGTCTAAACCTCCTGATACGAGAGCCAGAGAGGTAAGGATGGCAGAAGCTACGACACCACCTATAGCGATGGACTTAGTGCCGCTACCCCAGGATGACACTGCTGAAGCGGGTTGCTTCCCCACTCAGAAGATTGTTCCAGTGTAGGCGCAAGTCCCCTTACCTATGGATAACTCTATATGTTGATTCTGATTTCAAACTTTCAAGGGGCTGGAGGTGGCATCTTTCTCCCCATGTCCAGGGAGCCAAGGTGGTACTAGAGTACGTTGACAGGAATGAGAAGGCAAGGGGCATGACCGGACGGGTTGTTCCAATACCGAGGGTCTCACTGGGATACCCAATCAGTTGGACTAAACCATCAGAGGGTTAGGCTAAAGTCAACATAGATGGAGCAGTGCATCCTACCTCGGGAATTGCCTCAGCTGGAGGCCTTATTTGAAACAATGTGGGACATTGGTGTGGCGGTTTCTTTCAGCGCATTGGGGTAGTTCCTCCACTCACTGCTAAACTATGTGGGGCGTTAATAGGACTTCAGCAAGTATAGGATCTTGGGTATCGACGAGTAATGCTAGAGGTGGATTCGTTGGAAGAAAATTAACATACTATCATCTTCTAAAATATTTTTATTTGATGGTCCACAGGTGCTTTGGGATCTCCAAGAGACTTTGAGTCGCAAGTGGGACATCCGGATATAGCATGTTTATAGGGAAGGTAATTGAAGTGCTGATAAGCTGGCGCATTTAGCTTTGACTACTGATCCAGGCGCTTACCTGCTCCAAGCAATCTCGATACAATGCCTCAAATCCATCACACAGGATGTCCAAGGAGCTTTATTTCGTAGAAATATGTAGCTAGGGGCGTTATTTCCCTTTCCTTTTGTATCAAAAAAAAAAGGGTGAGTCCCAAAGTATAAAGTAAAGAAAGGTCCCACCTTGCCAGGTTAGATCAGACGTGGCAATGTGGAGCCTGCAAATTAAATAAAAAATTATTTAAAACTTGGCACTTAATAGACAACGTCATCAAGCCATTAGGAACTTCATTATAATGGGGTTAAATTTTAATGTTTTTAAAAATTAAGATCTTAAGTTTTCTTTCTAAAATGATAGGGTTAAACTTGACTATTAGTATAGAACTTAGGGTCAAAATTGACCCTTTGCCTTTATGTTTAGTTTAATATTGTTGGCAATTTTTAATCTTTTCTGAATTTATACCTTACTTGATACAATTTATATTGCACCTATGTTAAATAAAGTAATGGCATCAATATCAAAATCGTTATTTATTTTAATAGTAAAATTGATTATATATTTCTAAAAGTTATTTGGTTAGTATAAAAAGAAAATCGTTAAGTAATTTTTTTCATTATTGTTTAATTCAAGTTTTTATTTATTTCTTCATTTGTAATTTAATTCTTTGGTTTTAATTTGTTGAAGTAATTTTTTGATCATTTCTCTATCTTCTTCTTATTTTTGTACTAAGAATTTTAACTTTTGCTTTATGATGGTTATTTTTTATTTAGACTATATAATAAGGTTATTTGATAGTTTTTCTATTTTATTGTCTTCATCTAGGATATTTGTTAGATTTTAAGAGGATGAAGAGGTAGTGTGGAAGTTCTAACACGAGCTTTAAAGGATTGTTGTAACTTTTTAAGATAGTTTTTGCTTTTTCAATTAAAGGACTTGGATATCGTTTATAATTTCCAAAAGAAATTTTTTGGTCTTTTGTTAATATATTAATTTATATTTCTTCTTCCATTTTGTCTTTAGGTCAATCATTATTTTTTAAACGATATGCTTTTTAATAATAACGCCTCATTTTTTAATTTTCCTCCAAATTCTTCAAAGCTTTTGTTATCCAATATCATTAAAATTTATATTTTATCTAATATCTCCTCCTAAAATTCTAAACTTTTAAATTTTTTACTAATTCTATAATATTTAGTTATATGTCCTTTTTTACCACATTTAAAGCATGCTATATTTCCAAACTATGAAGAGTGGTGAAAATTGCTTTATTTATTTTATTTGAGTATTTGAGCTTTAGGACACAAAAGGAATATAGTATGTGGCACCTTTAAGTATTCATTTATCTAGAAGGTTACATCTTTCCATTTTATAGAACTTAGTACTATCATATTAGTGTTTGTTAAATAAGTTTGTAAAAATAAGATTTCTCCTTTTTGAACATGCATTCAAGCTTTAGAGGAAAAAGGTTATGTTCATGGTTTTATAGTGAATTTTATAAATTAATGCTAAAAGAATCAATCCTAAGTTCATCTTATAACTATGGTTTCTTTTTATAATACCAAAACAATTAGAATATTTGTATCCTTAAAGGAGATTGTTATATAGGGATAAAACAGTAAAAAGAAATATGACCATTATACAGACTAGATTATACTAAACTTAAAAAGAAGACGTGAAAGTCATAGAACCATGTATTTATTTATTTTTTGGAAAATGAATAAATTGTATTAACATTAGCAAAAGCTATTCAACATTACAATGAGGTTTATGAAACTGACTATTTGTTAATTTATAACATGCTTAGAAAGGCAGACTAAAGATAAAAACATATAAGCTTAGTTACAAGATTAATACAACATATTAATCATAAGTTCCATCTATTTTTCATGTCAAGTGAGAGAGAATTTTGTGCATTTTTTACAATAACAATAGCTCTAATCTTCAAAGCTAGTTGGTACTTGTCTTCTACAATCTTCTTGTACAATCTATTATTTCTTTCTTTCTAGAGAGTGTAAATGGTGGAGGTGAATGTTTCTTTGAGCAACATGGCATTTTCCTGTCCATGTTTTGAATGTTAATGAACCAATTCAAAGATTCCTCCTATACATATATGCAATTGTCCATTCCTAACATATGTTGGATTCTGCTCCAAACTCCTTTACACTATTTGCATTGAAAGAAGAGGTGATTTCTGTCTTCAACAGCTTCTTTGCATAATTCACAAGTTAGTATCATTAGTGCCAAAACATCTACTCTTAGTTCTAAACATGTTTTTGATCACTAGCTAAGTGACTATTAAGGCTTTAGGATCTAGAGTTTGTTTAAATAGAAAGTTGTACCATGGAACTTTTCCTGAACTATTTGCGATCATTCTATGACATGATTTATTTATGAATCTTCCACTCAAATTGGGAGCTCAAATGATGAGGTCTTCTTCGTTACTTTCTATCAATTATGGTAAGTGTCCAATAAGTAAGTGAAAATTTTCCAAACTCCTAAACTAATCACCATTCAGTTTTAGAGAGGATACTTTGAGGTTCCACGGAATTTTATTCCTCAAATGGCTAAGATCATTTCTTTGTATAGAGGGGCTTACATATGACCAATTATCAAACCAGAACCATGTATTTTCACCATTTCCGAACTTATGTTTAGTCCAAGGATATACCATACCTTTCAATTTCAACAACTGGTTAAAATTGTTAAGTAATTTGGTAGAAATTCAGGTTTTTGAGGTGGTATTCATGGATCCATTTGATCCAAATGGCCTTTTGGTCTATTAAAGCCTCCAATTTCTCTTGCACATCAGCACCTTTTGAATTGTCATGATGGATATAATTCCAAATCCATCTTAATCCTTGGGGGTAGTGACTTCACTCCATTTAACCTTATCATTTTTGGAATTTATTGTTTTGCCATTACTGTTTTGCCAATCCATAAGAATGCTTTTATAATTTTATCTCCTTTATCACCTTCTTTGGCAGAGCAATATGTGCAATCCAATGTATAGACAAACTACTTAGGACCGAAATAATGAGTGTTAGCCTAGCAATATATGAAAGCAATTTGTTTTTCCAAGTATTTATTCTTGCTTCGATCTTCTTAATGAGTGGGAGACAGTCAAAGAATTTAGACTTATAATTTGTGATTAGTACTCTGAGGTATCTGAAGGGAGTTGGATGTACATTGAGCCCTACAATTCTACTAAGTTCTTCTTGGTTATTAACATCAAAGGAGACATAAAAGCAGCTTTTGTCATAGTTAAAATTTAGACTCGAACACTCTAAAAAACACTGTCAGCACATTAAGAATTATGTTTATAGAATAGGAATCTACACCGTAGAGAAGCATTAGATCATCTACATAAATGAGGTATTTCAAACTAACTTCTCTACATTTATAGTGATATTTGAAACCTCCATTGCAAGATATAAGTTTTATTCAGTAATCTCGATAGGCCATTGCAAGGGTGAATAGATAGGGGGATAAGGGATCTCTTGTCTAATCCCTTTTAAATTTTTAATATGTTTAGTGGGAAGACCATTATCCAACACACTAAGTTAGGAGGATTGTATTCAAGTCATCATCCACTTCACAAATATATCTGGAAATTGCATTCTTTGAAGACATAACTGTACAAATCCCCAACTGATTGTATCAAAGGCTTTATAAAAGTTAATTTTCAGCAGGCAACTTTGGATTCTCCTCTCTAAGCTATACTCCTTAATTAGTTCTTGTAAGAAAAGAAAGTTATCACCAATATTTCTCTCTGGAATGAAAGCCCTTTGCGAAATATTTATAGTTTCACTAAGCACCTCCTTCAATCTTTCAAGAACAAGCTTAGCAATTACTTTCTATATTGTGTTACAACAAGATACTGGTCTAAAATATGCCATGCTTAAGGGATTTTACTCTTTGGACACCAAAAAAATGTATGTGTGATTGATTTCCTTTGGCATTTTGGAAGAGGTGAAGAATTCCCATACAGCCTCAGTAATAATCCCTTTATGATGTCCCACATATTTTAGAAGAACCATAATAAAAAACTATTTGGATCATATGCTTTTGAGGGATGTAAACTAAACACAATTCTTGTGACATCTTGATCTAAAAATGGGCAGACCAAAGACTCCTTTAGTCTTTGCTCTATTTCACAATCGAATACTCTTTGTACATTATAGCTTGGCTGAACAAATTCCTCAAATTCCGTTAGCTGAGCGAAGAAATTTCTTGCTAGCTCTAGTAAGCTTTCTTAGTTTGAATAAGCTTTCTTGGTTTGAATAAGCAACACTCGAGCTGTTATACAATTCAGTAATTTTATTCACATTCCTTCTAGAAAGTAGTGAGGAGTGGAAAAATTTTATGTTATAATTATGTTCAGGTCCATTAAATCCACCTTGGTGAGTAGGTTAGTTAGCTCTTTTGTTGATCTAAGAGTGAACTTTTTACCACCTTCAATTCCTATCGAGTTAGGGAGCAATTGATGTCCCCCACTACTAGTCAGGGATTTTCGATTCTCCTTTATAGCCTTTACAAATCCAACCACAGTTTGTTCCTTTGAAAACTAAAATTTAAAGCATAGATTATAGACAAATCAAAGTTGTGACTCACACCTCTCAGTTGACATTTCAGCTGAATAAATTGATCACTTTCATCAACAGCCCAGACTTCAATCAAATATGTGATCTAAAGATAGATAATTATCTCATTGCAATGCAAAGTGTGGTTAGAGATAAGCTGCCAATTTACACCCAAAAACTTAGAACCAATAAATAACTGGGGATCTTTTATTTTAGTTTTAAGAAGGCCTCCTAAACAATCCTTCTTATCCTTCACAACCTCCTTTACCAATTGCTCTTTTTAGAGGGTCATTAAGCCCTCTATTGTTCCAAACTAAGACTGCCACTAGGGGAGATTCCCCTTTGTTTTTGTTTTTATGCTTCCCTTTTTTCTTGCAGATTTTCTTCCTTTATTGCAAGTTTGAGTTTTGAACTCCTCGAATACTCCAATGTTCACAGCTTGTACTCTAGTTTCTGTGTATCATGCTTGATATTCCAACAAAATGATATTTTATTTCAACCTCAGTTACTTCCAACTTCACGTTCTATGCTTCAGATACTCCATTGTTCACTACTTGTATTCCAGTTTCTATGCAGATTGTGCTTGATATTTCAGTAGCATATGATGGCTTATTTCAGTCTTATTTATTCCCAACTTCACAAATTATGTTTCAACTTCTTCATTCATCGTGTTAGAAACTCCAATTTTCAATTGGTTCATTTTGGTTTCCTTCCTAGTTTAAACCAAGTTGAGTGAATAAACCTATATATCAGTTTAAACCAAATGCCCTCTGGTTATATCATTTTCATTGGGGTTGCTCAACTCTCCTTCCTACCGTATTTTATTCAGTTCTGTCCCTATAATTTCTTCTGACAACCTGGTTGTGTATACCTTACTAGTAGGTATCGATTTCTTAGTGGAATTGTTTGGATTCCAAGAGTAAGTTATAAGGATATGTATCCTCTCCAGCTCGCCATTTTCCCCTAACATTATAACAAGCGTACTGTCCAGAAACATTGAGTTTTTATTCAATTCAACACATAATTTGGCACAACATATTCTTTCTATAGAATCTGTTTAAGAATCCATATAAATTGGTTTCCCCAAAGAGTTTAATAGAAAACTAAGTCCCTCCCCAAAGAGCTTAATAGAAAACTTAGTCCCTCAATAGTCCAAAATTTTATAGGTAAATGAAAATTCACCATATTGAAAATGTATATATTTTACCTCTTTCCAACCCAATGCTAGGCTTCCATTTTTTAATGAACAAAGGTTGTTCTCTAATGTTCCATAGCCCTTGTTCAATTATCTCCTTTAAGCTAGAATCATTTGAAATTTTGAACAAAATTGTTCCATCTTCTCTAAGCATCACTTTGTCCTATCATTTCTTACCCCCATCTAACTCTTACCCATGCTTTTGTTACTGGAAAAGTTGGCCTCTTATTCCAAAACAATCCAATTAAGGTTGTGCACCAAGCTAGAGCTTTAGCCTTAAGTAATTCAATTAGAGGAGAAATGATACCATATTTAACTACATTTTGACAATGCTTGAGTGCTCCTTTGTTGTACTATGTGTGTAGTTTTGTTTTCCAAGCTACAATTCTTCAACATTTTCCCCATATTTTGCATTATGTTCACACTTCTATTAGGTGACCTTTTCCCCTGATTTTATGTTATGTTCATGCCTCTATTGAGTGACCTTTTCATTAGAGGTGTGAGTGATTTTCAGGAGAGGGTTAGAGACTCTTCCGTAGAAATAGAGGATTCATCTACCTTTTTCACAAGTGCAAGGCCATTGAAGGGCCTTCTGGTAAGGTAGAAATCTCAATTACAAAGCTGGGAACAGCTGGTCAAAACAAGAAACAACACAAACGGGGTCAGAAATGTTTCCGAGAATAGTAAGTCACAGGGGTAAAAGGGCAAAATCAGGTGGAGTAAGGTAGAGAGAAGTTGGGGTAAATATCAGGTAGGTATAGAACCTAGTGTTTATTAATACTATTTAAATTGAATTATTTAATCCTTCTTTTATTAAGGGTTTTATTTCTACCCGATTTTACGTGAATATAGTTAAATTATTCTCTTTATATCTGTTCATACAACTTTGGGAGGAGAAGTATACAACATTAAAGTTCTTGATAAAATGATGTATTTCTCTTATGTTTTAATAGTATAATCTAATTTTTGAAAGAAAATTGACTTTGAATATTTGTAAATTTGGTAATTCTAGAATAATTTTCAACTGTCAATAGATTTTTTAATTTTTGTTTTATTATTTCATCGTTACTAACAATCCTTTCTATAGTAAAAGCTCAAGAAATAGATTTGTTTCTTACCAAGAAATTTATTTTTAACAACCTTAGCTTTTTTGGTTATACGTATAGAGTTAAACCTATGGACCTACTCCCTATCGAGAACTTACGATGGGACCACTTGTCTCTGAAAGAAAGATATTAGTTGTTGTTAATTTTAGAATATTACAAGATTTTAAATATCTTTTTAAATTTTAACCTTAACAAAAAAAATTAATTATATTAAAATAAAAATTATTTATAATTTTAAAAATTTTATTTAAAATTATTGATTGTTGATAGATATCATTATTATATCATATTAGTATAAGAATTTCAGTAATAATATTCACATAGTATAAGAATTCAGTATAATATTCACAACGTTGCAAAATATGAACCCCCAAACCTATCTAGGGCTAGGCCCAGATTAATTGCATTTATGCTCATTAGACCTTCAGTTTGTGACATCACCATGAGCCCAATGATACACTTTCCTTCAAATGGGCAATAAGACAAACAAATGAACACTGAACATATTATTGGAAAACCCAACAATTACGATAGCCCCATATAAACCGATCTTTGGCCCCATAATCCAAAGTGGATTGGGGCCGAATGGAAATTGGAAGCTTTTTATTCGGGCAAATGAAATGTGTCCTGTTACTTTAAGAGTTCCAACAGTTGATGTAACACTCTTCATTGTGTTTTTGGACGTTTGCATCAATCATTTAGGGCCAAAAAGAGCCTTTCCGTGAGTTGCCAATTCAATTATGTACCCACTTTGCTGCTGGTGCTAGATGGCAAGTGTGTGGCCATAAGGACAGGACCACAACAAGGACTGTAATGTGGCCATATCGCCAATTGCACTGTCATGATCTTACAAAATCCTGCCAATTGTCTTTAGGATGGTTCGACTGGTTCTTCAAGCTCAAATATTTGGAGATTCAATAATTCAAATGTGTTTAACATGTTAATTAATTTATTTAAAATATACAATTTATGAACATTAGGTAGTACAAAATTTATTCGATATACAAAAAATAAAATTATGCCATTATTTCTTTAATTCCTAAACAACTTAACAAGCAGCGCGTATGAACTGATAGTTGACAGATTTTGGATGCTAGTTCTCTGGATCGTTTTTGATTATATGTGCTCCTACTAGCCCCACCTCAATCTAACGTTGGAAAGGCAAAGATGGCCTCAACGACCGGACTTTCCAATTTTGCTAACACCTTTCACAGAACAAACTTCATTACTGTTATTGCTGCCTCGACAAAATAAGCGAAGATGTTTTGAGCATGTCCTGTCGTGTGGAAGTTACGATGAGCTGGCTTCAAGGAGTGACTAAGATATCATTGCATCTGGTAAAATTTGGTGACGAGTCCTTTTGAATCTGTATTAATCTCATCAGGAAGCAAAAACCTGCGTAGAGCAAGAAATGGGACAAAGAGAGATTACATAAGAAAAAATGAAACGGTCAACTTCATTGCAACTGCAGTTAAATTATTCTTTCATTTCGACTGTTTTTTTATTTCTTCTGATAGGAAATAGCTGTCTCCTTTGAAATCATTACAAGAAAACATGAATTACAATAATGTTAAGCGAAGAGCAGTTCATATGGGTCTGTCTATGTGATATGACTCTGATTACCCCAGTTCGTGTACTCGGAAAATGCCGAGTCGTGATCAGAAGAGACGAGTCAAATCTTCTGCAAGGAATCTTCTCTCTCTTTGTTTTTGTGAATCATAAGTCTCAGAAACTAATGTAATTTTGTACGTTGCTCACGCGGAAGATTAGATAGTTCATCCCTGTGACATTAGCACTTCAATTCTGCGAGATTTCTGGGATATGCATTGCCGGGTACGTCAGGAATATGATATGAGAGAAGATAGCTACTTCACCAACTATACATGAACTGAAGTTTGTAACAGGACACGGAGTTGAATCCAACTTAGACCTTATAATTAGTACTACATATATCCTTATCCTTTTAGTCATCATTGTTTGTCTTTAATTATAACATTATGTTTTTGTCTTTCTTCCCTTGTTAAATATACCTTTCTTTTCTCTAGTGAGTTTGATTATTATGTAGCTTTGTGTAAAGTCATACTAAATGGCAAAATTTTTGTGTGATATAGTCATTATGAGTTCTTGACCGGTATACTTTATCTACCTATGGATTTAACATCTCAAAAATTAATAGACATATAATAAGTTTCTTACTTATAAAAAAGAGTAATATATATACAAAGGGGTTTATATTTTAGCATAAAGTTTTAAGATATTAAGTCATAATTGTTTTTTTTTGTGTTTTTTTACTACTCAAGTCAATTATGTTTGATTTATATCCATAAATAAATCTTGATTCAAATTTTTTATTATAAATAAATTATAATAAACAATTAAAAATAAATTTTTAACTAATTTCTCAATCAATAAATTATAATTTACTTGAATTTTTGTGTTGAGAATTTGCTTTTGTACCAAGTTAAATTTAGTAATTTTCTTTAAAAAGTTATCTATAATATATAGTTCAATTTAAAATATTGGGATAAATTTATTATATTAACGTAATATTAACATACTCTTTAACTTTTAAAAACTATCAATTACTCTCTTATAATTTTAATTTTATAATACTTTCTTCTTTTATTAACTTCTGCTGAAATTTTTAATTGAAAACTCCAAAATAGTATTTCTCACTTAACGAAAAATTTACGGTTAAGTTATCAATACGAATGATAAGTGTTATAAAACTAAAATTATAAGAAGTTGTTGATAGTTTTTTAAAGTTATGGAGTATATTAATAATATGCAGTGAATGTAGGGGTTAGGCTGTGAATTACTTATATAAAACACGGTAATCATTTGTTAAAACAAGCTTCCAACTGAATCTCATTCAAGAAAGAGTATAACCAGTTCAATCCACCAGCTGTTAGGGTAGCAATGCAAATTAATATGGAGTGAATATGCTGATTCATAAATTAGAGCTAGACCTAAACTACAATAATATCGGGGATTGGTTGCATTTCCATTTGACAGAACTAACTTCCTGATGTTTTTGAATTGTAGGATTCGGATGGCTTGTGACTTTCTCGATCACATCGACAGCGTACATTACTTCCTCTTGTGTTCCCTGTCTGTTTCTTCGTCTACAATCCACATGCACATCTACTGATATACAACATTACACATTTTTTTTGTATGTAAATACCAATAAATAGGATACTTGACAAAGTGAAATAAATATTAAGCTTAGCTGTGTCTCAACACACGCACGTACACTATATATTATTATCCTCAAGTGGTCCTCAATCCTGGAGTAGTTTATAGTTGATTAGCAAGTTGGCCTTTTATTACAAGAAGTTGCACGAAACAAAAGAGGTCGACAGTGATACACACTAAAAACAGTTGATATACAGAAACAAGTAACCATCCAGAAGTGAAATCGGATTGAAAAGGACGAGTTTTAACACAGTCCAGAAATACTCATCTTATGCTGTGAGCTTCGTTGCCTGTTCCTTATCCAAAACTCGAATAAACAAAGCTTCTGGTGCTTTGTTTCTTGTGCTTAGATTTCCTACGCAGTCACAATCTGGGTCTTAACGATATTCCAGGGCAATTCTCGGAGAGCGTCTTGCGGCTATGATTAGAGCTATGTCGGTATTTAGTTGATGGAACTGGTGGCCAGTCATTATCAGTTTTATTAAGAGAAGGGCTTGAATCGCTCATTAGATCACTGTCGTTGGCTCCATATGTTCCTCTCAACTGTCCTGGTCGTATGAGCCAAATGGGATACAACAACCTATCACCGTTCTACACGAAGATTTTGCTGTTATATTTTCTTTTGCTTGTCGGTTTTCATTCCTTTTTGTTCTACGATCACTAACTGCTTGCCAGAAGAGAGGGGGAAGTTGATGGAAGACTACACACCCCTTTTCAGTTTCCCTGCTTTGCTTATCTACTATTATTCGTTGGTTTATACCCTACGCCTCACACTTTGGCGTAATATTAGTATTTTAGTTCCATGATTGATTAATCGTGTGTCACCTTAGCAACTAATTCATATCTAATTAGGTCATTGGGGCGTGATAATGATGTAGTTCTTTTCATTTTTCCTCGCAAATGATTAACTCAAGTCAACCGTATAATTATTCCTTATTCAAACTTGGAAGTATATTAAACAAATCATTGTATTTTCATAATAATTTATAAAATTAAGATACATACTATTTTTTTGAAGTTTAAAATTTTTAGAATCATTTAACTTAATTTTTAAGAAATCTACACAACCTAAAATTAGAATAACATATTTAAAAATGTCTACTCTCTTTTAAAAGTTTTAAATTTAATGTCAAATTTTCTAAATGTTTTAATTTAGTAATTAATCTTTTAAGAATTGTATAAATCAAGTCAAAAGATTATTTTTGATGATGTAGCATGTTTGCTAAATCTCTTGTAAATGTTCATCTATTAATTATATTAGCAAAAACTAATATTTTGAATTAAATTGTTAAGGTTTTAAAAGTTTAACTCCCCTTAATTTAAAACTCTCATAACATAAATATTTAATTAAAAATATCCAAATATTTAACAATTTAAGATTAGTTAATCCTCCAATTATTTAAACCGTTTATAAGAAATATCTTAATTACATTTAAAGCTTTCCAATGATGCAATGCGCCAGACTTATCTTCTGTTTTGAATTCGATATATGTTAAACATTTAAAAGTTTCGTCAGGATTTAAATTCCAGCAATCCTACTGCGTTACGTAGCAAGGATATGATCATCTAGAAAATGTTAAAATCTTGCCATACCTTAGTTCTGGTTTGATATAATTAACCGAGACACGTTAAGGACTCATGACAGGGTCTTTCTTTTTAACTGATTGATGTAATAGCC
>JAOSBO010000004.1:4365107-4384254 GCA_027563915.1 Erythroxylum rotundifolium
TAGATTGAACTTTGAACAATGTCTATCATTTGCATCCTTGAAAATTATCATTGCATTGGGCCTTTAATTAAAAACCTAAAATAATTTCTTAACCAATTTCATATATATATATTTTATAATTATCAAAACACAAAGGGATTTTTATTTGTCAACCACCATTGGTCCAACACAAGGAGCTTAAACTGACTAACTTCGGAAAAGAGGAAAAGATATGAATAATTAGCTCGAGATTAGATAATTCTGTCCAGATGTACAGCTTAAAAATAAAACTTTCCTTCTAGATGCTTAAATTTTACATTCGAATATTCGTTAACAGCGTCACTAGAACGAAAACAAGAGTGAAAAGTTGAGTAGCCAAACGGCTCTAAGGACTGCATGTTCCTATACCCCCCAAGGTTAGACTCTAATGTTCATAGTATTGTCGTTAATGTGAAGTGTCTGAATATTTGGGACCCCTAGGACCAGGCCATCAATATCTACTGGCAAAAGAAGCTTTTGCCACAGACAGCCTGTAGAGAGGAGTTCTTGCGGCTGAACTATCATCAAAATGTCATTGTTTCTACGGAGCACTCCTATTACAGTTACAAAGCTGCCTTCTTGTACGTAACTGCCAATATCAATTGACACCTAGATTATAAAATCATGTAAAGCATGCAGATAATAAAAGAAATATGTTTAACCCAGTAATAATAGGTTACCCTTCTTCCAAGCGCAGTACACGGGCTTCGGTTGATAAATTCCTTTCTTGCAGCCATTTTCTGAGGTGAGGTGATAGAATTCTGCATTGTCCTGTGGTGGAGACAAGGTTTGTCTCAACAATCAGGGGAACAACTTTACAACCGGAACCAGCTTTTACAGTCGCTCTAATACCAGACTTTTGATCAGTTATGAAGAAGTCTGTGGAGAACCTCTGTTGGGTAGAAATCCAATCACATTGGGCTAGAAGAACTTGAAAATTCAAACGATCTCTTTAGAGGCAATAAGCCAATAATTGTTTTTTTTTTCAGAAAACATGTATAATGAACTTATTGCAAAATCTTTTTCATAAAACTCAACCTTCCTTGTATAACTAAACTATACACCAATAGGTAACACTCACAGTATAATGAACTTATTACTGAAAAATATTACCACAATCGCAGTCCCAATAAAAGTATTGAAAGGGAGAAAGAAGTATCAACAGGTAGTAGTTCAATTAGTGCAAAATGAATTTGTTCTATATTTGGAACTTTGACTGGCGTACCATGATTCACTCCAGCCTTGATATCAGTTAACAGGTAAATATTATGAGGAATGACATCTTCATAGGGAGACTATCGGATAAAAAACATTGGCAGAGTAAGGCACGTAACAAGCAGGGATCAGGTACCCGCCTGAATTCAAGTCTCTACTGCATACCTATTTATTGATTAAGTTTCTTGAACAGAGTACTTGAAGATCATAGTTATATATAAAAAGATAAATATCCTTGCCTCACAGAACGTTAAAGTCCATCTGAACCATGACGTTGGAGAATCACTTGGCGTCAGTCCAAATCTTCCATATTCATACAAAAGAGTTGATGCATAGACGCATCTAGAGGCCCTTTCATATGAAGATTCCAAAGAAGTACTCCCACAGGATGCAAGCTAAAATGAAGAGAACAATATATGTAATTGATCTGCTGCTCAGCAGAATTTACTAGTCAACCAACTATCTGATAAAGGCTATTGAAGCAGGAGTATTTAAAAATATCTATATTGTAAAAAATGTGAAACTTGTTCAGAGAGTTTCTAATGATTTTGTTAAATAGTGAAAGCAGTGTTTTCCATATAAGCAAGCCTAAAAAAACTCTCTGCAACAAAACTATGTTTTCCCAAATCAAAACTGTTAAGATGGACTTTCGATCAAACACTCGCACTTTTTCCCAAAAGTTCCTAGTAGCTTATCACTTTAACCTACTGCACAATTTCAAAGGAAGTGTTGAATGATGAAAAAACTGCTCTTGGCTACAAATCCTTCAATGCAGTGTCTAGAATATTAAGCTTCTCAAGAAATAATTCAAATACCATTTTAACATGTCGCCAGAACTTGGGTTGAAGTACAAGGCACAAAAACTAATTCAAGTACCATTCTAGTACACCCCATTGTCTTAAGCTAAAGCAAGAAGCGCAAATTTTGGTTCAAACACCATTCTAAAATGCAACACAAATACAACAAATCACATATCTATCGCAAAGGAAGGAGGCATGTCTAGACCTTGAGACCTTTCACTCATAACAGCTCTAATTGCATGTCAAAGAAATCAACCAACCCAAATATTCTAGTTGTAGAATGGGGCTAAAGAATGGATCATAGATTAGCCTAACACCAACAACTCACAAAGTTAGACATGACAAGTTATCAAGCGAGCACAAATGAATGAAACCCCCGTCAACATGAAACCGAAACTTTAGACAACAGCATGGGGAATGTTTTACTTAATCAGGAAATGTTCAACCAGTTTGCTGCCTGGTAACTGCAGAAAAACAGAAGCAAGGAAGCTATACATAAGCCAACCGATATCCTTCGTCGCTACCATTTCAGATTTATGCTGAGGTCACCATCACTGTTAAGCCTTTAATTGACCACCACTTCTATAATCCCTCGTTCTAACAACATTACAATCTTACGGACATAAAAGCCAACGATGACCACAAGTAGTTAATCAACCCATATATAGGAATATAAATCCTTAATTATCTGAATGTTAAAACCCACATTTATCTTTACAAGCACCATAGTATTTAGTTATGTCTTTTGACTGTCTAAATTTACACTGCTAGCAACTCATTCAACAGAAATCCTCTTGAAGCTCAGGTTCTGCAAGTCAAATTTGCTATCTTTATTTCAGTCTCTGCATAGTAAGAAACCTAAATTACAGTATCTCTGTTTGATACATTATCATCCATTATTCTAATCAACAACCAAACATGGACCTTTATGCCACAATAAGCTACAAATAAACCCTAAGGGTGCAATAAACCAGGAACCAAAAAGAGGAAAGATAGTGTAATACCCCGGTGATCTTAACAAGCTGACCTTCACGAGCGGCACCAAGGTCAGAGTCGGGAAAGGAGTGTAGAAAGCAAATAACAGCAGCTTTATGCCTCCAATTGTATGTATTCCAAGCAATGAAAGTAATGACAAAAGCAGATAGGAAGATGAAAGAGAGAAAGAAAGAAATGTTGTGGACCACCACGAGTATGAAAACTGAAACAGAGAGACCAATGAAGAAGAGAGGCACTGTAATGTAGATAGCTATACTTGGTACTGGATTCCAATTACTTCGCTTGTTCTGCTCTCTGACTACTTCACTCGACAGGTCGTTCATTACTTACCTTTATCTTACCCTTCTCTTTGTGTGTTCTCAGAGCTGAGTTTTATTGATTTAGTAAATTATTACTTGGCCAAAGCACCAAAAAAGAAAAAAAATGACTTAAAAGGCAAAAGAAAAAAGAAAAAGAAAGAGAAGCTGTGGGAGGCTGCTCAGAGAAACGACACCTCGTTTCTGACAACACGGTCCGATGAAGGCGACGGCGCTCGTGAAGGATCAAGAATGTAACGGAAAGAGGTGGGACCCTTGACCCAAACATCAAAAGATGTAAGATTGGACTGTGGCTAGTAGGACCCATCAGCAACTAGAAAGGAAGCTCTGCCGTCGGATACATCATTTCCTCGGAGATAGTCGGTTAGAAATGTTTTATGGCATTTGAGCAAGGAAGTCCGTTGGTCTGAGAATGTGAAAGGGCCAATTGATAATGAAAATCAGCAGCTTAGATGGTGAGCTGACATATATCACTCTTTCGTCATCAGTAATGCTTCTATCACCACAGTACGAACTCTTGACATATTTTTTGGTAGTTTAACTACAGAGCATGAAAAAAGATATCAACTACACAAAATCTATGTTCAAGTACATGTACATATACCCAGATGAGTTTTTTGTTGAATGGAATCATTTCTGTCAAAGTTGTGATTGAATACGTTTGTTTCATATACGGTAAGCATTTCTGTCAAATTGTGATTGACTATTTTTGTTTCATAGCAATTACTTCTATATAATTAGTCCCGTATTAGTTTTTTCCTAATGGCTAAAACTTCAAATCTGGACTGGTTTTGATCAAGTTACAGTGCATCTCACGGAAACAAAATAAACAAGCATTGCAGAGAAAACTAAACCCCTAAGTTCTTCCCGATAAGAGTACAAACTTTGTGATGGATGATATTGCAGCATTTCTTTTCTCCTGTGTACATATGTTTGTGGCACTTGCGATGTTCTATCTTTCTGCTTGATCTAATCAGTAGAGCTATTAGGTCGTCTGTTTTCGTTTTCTTTTCCTTACTGATGTTACCAAACTCTGCTTCTCAAACTGGTCGAGATTGCAATTTGCAAAGATGTGAAGAAATAAAACCAGAATTTCCAGGATTAACAACTGCGACAAGAGGACAGATTACTGATTGAAGTTTTCCATTAATGCAGTGTAGCTCCTTTCCCCATTGATGCATTTCATTGATTTCTTTTGTTGTGCTATTTTTTGGCTCACCAAGAGATGCAAGAAAATTATTCTCAAACCTCCAGCTAGCTAGCTTCCATGATCTGTTGGATGTGCTTATTTGATCAGGCCCAGAATTCCCACCACCTGCAACCACTTCCTGATTGATTGAACAGTTCATCACAATCTAAACCCTCCCAATCTTCTTTCGATGTCAAAGATTCAGCAGGTTCCACCATGTTCATCAAGTTGGGTTCTTCTTCAATCCCAAAATATTCAGCCTTTATACTACTATCTTCATCTGACAGAATTCCTAGTCCATGTTCTGCTCTGTCAAATGATGACAAGCTAGGCTTCATTTCTGTTTCACACTTGTTGCTGTCTCCATTGTCTGATTCACCTTCACTGCTGTTCATTCCTGCATCCTGCACCCAACTTTTTGCTTCCTCTCCAGTATTTTTGGTCAAACCATTCAGCTCCTGCAACTATTCATTTAAGAACAATCTCCAGTCAGCTTAACATTAGAGGATCAAAAGCAATCCGTATACAACAACAACGACGTCTTAGTAGTAATATCTGACTATTCTACACAATCAGATATATACCTGAATTATCAAAGCTTGGTTCTCCTTCTTCAGGGCCTCAAACCTTGAAACCAAGCTATTGTAATTGGCGTTCAATATGCTGTAATCTCTTTCAAGCTGTTTGGACTTCCATCTAGCTCTCTTATTCTGGAACCATATAGCAACCTGTCGTGGCTGCAACCCCAGTTTTTTAGCCAGCTCCAGCTTCTTCCGAGGCTCCAGTCTTGATTCAGATTCGAACATGGTTTCCAACGATTTAATCTGCTCATCACTGAACCTCCTTTTGTTCTTGATCTTCTTCTTTCTCGTGGTTGATATTGTGTTCCCGCAGCTTAATGGCTCCGCTACATGTGGAGAATATTTTCCTTCATCGAACATATTTGGGATTTGCAAGTCTTGCAGAACTCGACTTCAAATCCTTAAATCACGCTCTACTCGAGGTAGTCGTGATTGTTGAATATTTTGGAGTGTGTGTGTGCTTGGGATCAACAGATGTGATGCTTCTATTCTATATAATAAGCTATTGACTTTTCATAGGAGTATTCTGGCTTTCCGGGTCTAACTTATATTGTATTTGGAACTAATAGGCTCTGGTAGGGTACGGTTCGTTTGCTTGTGTGAATATCTGACAGATCTTTTACTGTAGTCTCGATCTCATCCTCCGTAACCATGTTAAGGATAAGCTCCAGCCTCGAAAGAAACCTCCAAGCCAATTAAAGCCGGCTTCATTATGTTCTTCCACGGCTTTACAACTCCTTTTATTGTCTTATAATTATTTTTAATTTATACCAATAATTTTGCTCATTAAACACGACCATTCAAATAATACATAAAATTAATAAATATGAATTAGTCGTAAATGAGTGGTTATTTAATTTTATAATTTTTATTCTTAATGTGATTATTTAATTTATAATTTATTTATTCCTAATTATTTGATTTCTTAATAATAATAATAAATTTATTAAATAGTTTGTTTATATTGATGAATATGAATGAATGGCATCATACAGTTGACATTTGATTATATATGCAATAAATTAATTTTTTGTTTTTGATTAATAATTTTTATAGTTTAAATTACCATTAAAAATTTAAGTAAAATAATGAATTTTAAAATATAATTGATTTATTGTTAAATTATATGTAAAATTTTATACTTAATAATTATTATTATTCTTCTAATCTTAATTCAATTAAATTATAATCTAATATGACATCGAACATATCTAGTGATCATACTATGCTTTGTATGCAATTAAATATTAGTGTCCCTCCTCATTGTCAGTTTGTCACCAACTCTTGCTATTCTTGCCCGGAAGCATTCAGTGTCGGCTGCCATGAATCACGCTGTTTCTATATTGGTCTTCACTAATTTTTGTTACATAATGACATTAATGTTTAATCTAAGGAGATTTCATTTCTTCTACATAGATGCAGGAAAGAGTAAATGGCCCAATGCACGGAGGAGGAGAAGTCAGGACCATCGCAATTGTCTGGTTCGTGTCACATGCAAGTCGACTAGAGCCCTATGGATCAACATGGGTCGAGTCACTGTCGCTAGGGAGAGTCTGAACATGCCCGACCTTTGGTTCTATATCAAATTAAACGAAGAAATAAAGGAGATTGCATGTAATACTTGAAGCCAATAAGAGTCGTTGGATAGGACGACGTCGCTTTCAGCTGTCAGTTATCACGCAATAAAGAGGATGCATCTAATTTCGTCGTCTTATTATTCTTCGGTTGGATGCCTTACGTGGCACATGAGCACGTGTCGCAGACCCTATGGTTCAACGTAGCAAGGCTTGTTAAGATAGGAAGTATACGTGCCTTTTGTTGCTTCTTAAGAGTGGTCTGGGGTGGTGGGGGACATGGCTTTGAATGAAGAGGTCTTTGTCGTATTCTGGCCACGTGGTATGACAGTCCCTTTGCCCCGTAATAGTCGCTTCACTTGCCAGAAATCCCTATCGCCTTAAGGACTCAGGGGAGTGCATAAGCTAAACATTCTTAACTATAAACTTGAACTCGTAAGAAATCCCCGTGAGATCAGACTAAGCCTCTTATGGCGGTTTTAAGGTAGGGGATGGGAAGAAGGTAAGCTTGGTCTTGTGTTACATAAGTAAATGGAGGATGAAGACAACGGACGGCACGAAAGTGACCGCAGTTTTTATTTGTATTCGGCGAAGGATTATCATTAAAAGCATAGTCATTTGTTGCGTATGAGTTAAGTCTGGAGAAATGGATCAATCCAAAATGATACGGTGGCTAATGAACTCTCTCAAATGGAGCTGAAGTGAGCTTGTTTTCGAGCACAGTTAAACTGACAAGTGGGCGGCGCTCTACGTCACATTAGCATAGTACTACTAGATATGAACAACGCAATCTTTAGATGTGATGTAATGATTGGGATTATAATTAGATAATAACAGCATGGTTAAGAAAAAGAAAACGTCTTGAACCCAGGCTGCAAGTGAGTTGATAAGGGGGCTCTTTTGACTTAAATAAGGTCGTAGGTTCAAATCTTTCTTAAGGTTAGAGCTTTGCCTCCTACAAGGAACCTACTCAGTTCGAGCGGAGATTAATTTAGGTATGAATAACTTAAAGGTACCTTCTCATAAATAGGACCTGCCTAAGACGTTTCGTGGATAAAAAAAAAGAAAAAGTCATGTTGAGGAATAATAAAACATAATTTTAACTTAATAAACTGGCAAATTACTGAACTTAGTAGCATAATCTAGCTCCTTTTAATGTACTTAGTAGAAGATAGAAACTGATCAGTTGCAGTCATATTTGAATATGCCCTTTCCGTAGCTCATTATTTGGGGACCAACTTGCTACCAATGATATATAATTGGAATCTTAGTGATGATCATTATAATTAGAATAAAAGGCATGTGGCTCTCCAGTGTTTTAAAGGATTATATTTAATTTTTTAAATTATTGATTTTTTTTGTAATTTTGATTTTTATATGAATTTTGTATTTAAAAAACTATTCACACATAAAATACTTAAAAGTTATTGATTTAACTATCTAACGCACATTTTAAGGCTGCGTTTGGATCTGTGGTGCGGTGGGGATAAGTACTTATTCATCGCAGTTTTCAAACATAGTCACACGTTTGAATTTGTGACCGATAACCGCAGGTTAGGGAAAACTGTGATGCCACCGTAAAAATAGATAAGCATAAAGGTTGCGGTAGGAAATTGCTTATGCGGTGGAAATTTTACTTTCCAATAATAACTTCAGGATATTTTAGTATTTTCCATTATTTCTCTTACTTAATTAATAGAAGGAAGTTTTTGCTAAACAATATTTAAGTAAGGTGAAATATTTTATTTAATAAATTTATTTTATTTATATTTATATTTTAATTTAATAATTTATAATTTATAATTTGAATTTATAAGACTAATAATATATTTTTTGAAATATTTATTTACTAAATTTATTTTATTTATATTTTCTTATTTTAATTTAATATTTTGTTATTTATAATTTTAAATTTGTATGACTAATAATGTTTTTTAATTATTTATACATCGATTAATAATTTATTAAATCAATAGAATTTTTAATCATTTTATCTTTTTTCATCAACTACAACCGCGCTTGCCAAACATCTATTTTCACATTTCAGCAATTACCAAAACAGCAATCCCAAACACATAAGTATTTATTGAATCATTTCAGCAGGTTGTCAATAACCACCGCTCCCCCAAACCAAGCATAAATTTGACCTTAATCATTTTAACTCAACTCGAACAAGACACTAAATTTCACAGATCATGGAAAAGTCCCTTTACAGCTTCTGTTGTAGTCGGCAATACTCAATAGTGTTATAGGCTGTTGCATCCTGGGCTTCTTGAAGTTCAAGGATTCCGGGTCCTTTGTAGGACCTTGACAGAGAAAAACATAGACCCAAGAAAATCGTCAATTCAGTACAGGGGCCGAAATTGAAGTAAAGAGTTGAAAGGGCTTCCTTTTCAAGGGTCAGAGGTCCAGATGCTGAGTTGAACACTTGGAACTTGAGACTCCTGTCATTCTTGTTTCTTATGAACAGTTTCACAGTGAACTTCGGATCCATATCATAACTTTGTAATTTCAAACTTAGCCAATTAATCAGGAGCAAGATATATGATTGGAATTTAATTTGGAAGTGACAGTTCTTTTTGAAAATTAATTGATATCATTACGTTAAAGTCGTTCCATATGCCCTTTTTGAGCTCACATCAACTAGGGTGACCAAGAGGCAACTATTTGACGCTCGAAGGTAGCTAGCTATGGAAGCAACACGGAATGAATAGCATATAGATAGGAGCAGCTACCGAATAGTAAGTAAAGGGATGACCTGGAATCTCTGTACATGCAAAAGCATAATCAAACAATGAGGCCTTACTGTACTTTGACTATGCTTTTCTTCACTAATTAGAATGGCTGCAACCTAACCTATGGTGATTTTAGGTGCTAAAAAAGTCTTCCCCTCTAGTACAGGTAGTTTGTTAATCATATCTAATTAAATTAAACCCATCGTGGGAGAGTGTGTGCATTGACTGCTGCTGGCCCTTAAAAGATTTTTGTAAGCTTGTTTTGGCTTTACAGAGAAACGAGTATCTCTCATCTTTCTCGATGTAGGCACCAAATTGACTTGAACAAAAAAGCTGCCCCACGAAAGTTTTTTCTTTTCCTCCATTTCAACTACTCCTCCATTGAAGCCACCTCAGAGTGAGACACGAGCGCAGAGAAAAAGAAAGATGGCACGTGACCATGCATTTTGTGGAGAGTGAAACATACATACCCATGTAAGTAAATACTGTCCTGACTATTCCTAAACTACATATATATACATATAAAAAATGTTGATGAGTTGTAGATGATCGAAAAGTTTTTGTTGGGTTGTGTTAATAACACTCAAAATTATTATAGTATAGAATACAGAAATGTAAAAGGAGTCGACAATCTGGGAAAGAGATGCAGGATTTGACATTTACGTGTTGTTTCTTTCCCACTTTTTTCTCTCTCACTCCGCTGGGTTTATATATATAGAAACACAATTTTCAAGACTGTAAAGCGTTGAAATCTGGAGCCAGTATCGTCCTCTCCGTTTGTCACTCTGATGTACAGTAAAGGGTGAGAGAGAGAGAGAGCGCGACAGATTTGTGTAAAGTTGATAAGTATGGCAGCACATTATACGGGCAACCAACTTCACATGAAAACAAAACAAAAGCCCTCTTCTCTTTCGCAAGAATGGAACCTCCAGTACTGCTCTCCATTTCAATTCTTAACATTCCAATAAATCTTTTCGCTTACTTTAGGACTCCATAACTAATTAACCACTATTAAGTTTAATTGAATGATCAATTAATTAAACTTAAGGGATGAATCATGAAAGGCCCCACCACATTCCCTCCATTGTTGATTCCATTTTGCGATTGAACCTTAAAACACCTTAGAAGCAAGCATATGTTCATATCTCCTGTCTTCGTGCTGTCCAAGGTAATATGTGGAGCCAAAAACTTAACGAAAACCCAACTCATCTCTTTACGTGTTGTAGATCCGAACCCAGAAAGCATTTTTAACTTTATTTGGGAATCAAATTTCCTTACTAACGGGTAAAAGAGGAAAAGAGAGAGACATATCACACTAGACACAGAGGCAGAGAAAACAAAGTTGGACCCATGGGAATTAAATGAGATATATTGTGTATGGGAAGATGGCCGTGCCATGTCCCTATCTGGACACCAAGAAAAAGTAGAAGCCAGGTTTTTAATAAGCCAAACAAACTGCCATCACAAGGTCGCACGGTACCACCTGCTCCTTCGTTCCCATGGTTTTAGATTATAATTGTTAACCTTAATTGTACTCATACTACGTATTCTTTCTATGGTAACGTTCCTATCACATTTTGAGAGCAATGAAAGCCGATGGCACCGAGATTTGAATCTGGCCCGAAACGTCTGTGTACTACCTGCAAAACAATGGCAATTTCAAGACCATCTTTCTAGTTTTGTATTTAAGACCCCTAGTATTTAAAGCGTTGCATGAAAACAATACGGCCATTTATATATGAAGTCCCAACAGAAACACTGGATTCATCTGCAATTGCAAACGACGGAATATTCAAAAGAAAAATGAAAATTTAACAAATATAAAACTAACCCTTTTTGATAAATAAAAATTGCAAATCATTTGACCTAAGAAATGTAAAAACTAACAAGAGTCGCCGATGAATTGGGAAGAAGAGGGTAAAATGGCAAAGTGAAAGGGAAAGCGTGGACCCCTGATCATGCCTGTCGGTCATCGCCTCGAATTCCTCGCCTCTGGCTGAAAGTGACACGGCAGACGAGGGTTTTTCTTTTTCTCGATATTTTTAAGACTTCCCTCTAATATTCAATTTTTTTTAATGCATAATTCCAAAATGCAATTAATTGAGTCCAAAAAGGTGATGCCATATTAAATGGGGCTTGCTATTATCGGGCAGCTAAATAACTCAACCACTCCTCTGACTCAATTCTAGGCCTCCTTTACTTTTGATTCCTTTTGGATTCAATTATTTTATATTATCATGACTTAAAAACCAAGAACAAGTCACTGAACGCAGCTTTTGAATCATGGGACGGTCTCAGCATCCTACGGTCCATAATGGGTATTGGTTCCTTTTGTTACATAGTACATAGACAGCAATTGTTTTAACAGTAATTCATGTTTGATGACACCATCAACCATCACACCTAAACTCTCCTCTTCCAAGCCTCGGGGTTTCAGTTTCACACACACACCCAATCTTGTACGAGGTGTTGATCATCACAAATCATCTGGCCACATCCAACGGTAAATAAGAGTTTAGACAACAGAGGCATACTGTACATATGCACATATTGTCATGTTTTGACAGTGTGAGTGTGTGTATAGAGGTACGGAGAGAGAGAGAGAGAGAGAGAGGGTGCATGGGGTCGTGGTCATTTCTGGAACTGAGAAACCAGCTGGTAGGGTCAAGTCTGCACCTATCTTTTGTCTTTTGCTAACGTTGGTGTTTGTTTCCACTGTTTTTTACTCTTCTTATAACCCCCCATACCATTATCATTCTCTTCATCATCTCATTCATCATGATCCCCACCTCTCTGTCTCTCTCTCTCTCTCACGTCCCCCTTGAAGATAGGCGAGAGTCTTGGGGGATAAAGAGATAAGATACAAAGCTAGAGAAATCCACACAAACTCACAAACCCACCAACAGACAGATTCCCCCACCTCTTTCTCTCTTTATTTCAGTTTCTGCCTCTCTGTTAGAAGAATTGAGAGTGCAAAGGGAGCTTCTTTTTTGAGGGGAATGTTGTCTGGCTCGAGGACACTTGCAAAGATGGACTCTTTCAATTATGTGGTACAGATCAAACATGCGTTGCGGTAGCATGATAAACCCACCATTGCTCAGTGTCGTCGGACCAGGCTTCATTCCCCCCAATTATTGCTTCCGCAAATATTTGTCTTAGGTTTTCACCATGCGCATGGGGTACGTGCAAAGGTTTGGTTTTTCTGACTCCATTTATCAGTTAAATTTTCTGTATCTTATTCGTTTCAGGAAACAAGAATTGTTTGCGCTTTCAGATTGAAGGGCCTTCATTTTTCGTCTAATTAAGGTTGTAGGGGTGGTGCAGATTGGTGTAATGATGAGGGGTTTTGACCAACTTGAAGAAAGAAGTTTCATCATTATTCCTTTTCGTTTTCTTTTTCTGATCATGTGATGATGGTGTTTTCTTTTTTGTACGTGTCAGTAACATTCTAAAGCCTCTTGTAGTTCATCATTAGCTAGATTTCCGTCATGATGGCTTCCAAAATCTGATCCATCTGTTTCTTTTGTTTTCTATTTCAGATCTGGTTTTTTGAAATTTGATACAGATTTCTATTTCTTCTTCGTTACACACAGTCTAGGGCTTGCTTCTTCACTTTAAAAATCTTTGGCTCCGATCTCAAGAATCAATCTTTTAGAAAGGGCACGGCTGTGTAAAGATGTAAAACCAAGAAAACGACGCCCTTTCTGTCATTATTTGAAAAGTCTTGCAGTTCTGTTGTCATGGAAATAGAAAGAAAAGAGAGGATACAAGTTAAGACGTACCATTACCAAGATGCCTTTTCCTTGATGTGAAATAAAAAAATACATTTGCGCTTATCATGTCGTTGTTGACGTCTGATGTACTAGCTTATGTTTGGTAACAGCTTGAGCTTTCTTACTGAACGACCTTTCCTATTTCTGAGACTCAATCAGATTACTATTTTAACTTCACTCTTACGTCTACCTTCCCGTCCCATAGACAATCAACCTACATTTAGAGCACTGGATGCGTAAGTGTAAGTCAGCAATTTCACAATGTAATTTTCCTGCATTAGTTTTTGTTTCCTCTTTCCTTTGGTCACTGATGTATATTATGCATTAGTCCTATCTTATCTTGTCCCTTCAGGTGTGAAAAATTGAGCACAGGACGACGAATTTTCAGTAAATTTTCAAAATGTTGAGGCAACGTTTAGGAGAAATCCAAGAATGCTGTCTTCGCTTTAAACCCTAATTCTCCTGATGAGATATGAAAGATCACTTTGGAAATCAAGATTGATGTTTGCTCTATTTCTTTTACTCTTCATTCATACCGAGGAATTAGTATCCGTGCTTTGATATCCAATAATGGGTTCCCCATTCGAGGGTCACAACAACGGCGAGTAAGATTCTAGAGCAATACGTTACACCCTATACACTGTCACTGCGCAAAATTTCATGTATGAAACATTGTATCGAATCTTGGAGGCAAATGCTTTCTTATTGTTTCTGTACCTTGGATAAATTGTAAATATTTCTGCTAGTTTTGGTACAGACTGGTTCTCTTTTGCTGTCCCCCAGACATTTTGATATAGTCGTCGTGGAGATGGATTGGGTCAATTGTGTCTCCCTAAAGATCTGCCTTTTAGCTTATTGAATCTTTTTGACTTTGCAAAACCTAAACTGAACCACTTTCTGCTTTAGTTTTATCAGTGATTTTAGCTTTTACTTGGAACGAAGGGAAGCTCTTTGGCCCATGTTTTATCAATTTCAATAAAAGTTTTTATGACCACAACTTTTTGTGAGGATTGATATACCTACAACTTGACCACAATACTTTGTACTATTAGATAGATGTTGAAAAAGAGCTGCAGTATTTACTTCCACAAGTAGGTTCACCAAAACCTACGCCTTGACAATTTATGTGGGATCCAATGCCAACCCAGTCTATATTGTTATTTGTGGAATTTCACAGATTCAAAAGACGATTTGGGGTTAGCTCAATGTTTTACGCGTGAAAAGTGAAAAAAAAGAAAAAAGATGCAGCTAAAGTCAATGTGAAAGCTAGCTAAGCAGCTAGTTAGGCTCTAATCACCAACACTTTTGTACTTTAAGTGCAGTTATTGTTTGAGAAGTTGAGATCGTTTTAGATCTCGAGCAGCATTGCTATACATCTCCTTTTGTAAATATTTTGGTTTCCGATGATGAAATATGAAACGAAACAATGCAACTCATTTTTCGGTTCCTGATACTGAAAAGTCAAGTTTTGAGCAGAAAATTACTACTACAATTGCTGTTGGAATACCATAATTATAATATAGCAGTACTCCTGTAAGAAGCCTTAAATGGAGAATGTTATGAACAGAAATGAAGAATCATTGTCATTAAATCTAGGTTAGTAAAAGTTAGGCAGAATCTCTACTAACCTTGTTTGTAGAGTTCTGAGCAAGTTCTTATTGCAAAATTTGCTGCTTCTGACTTCCGCATGAGCCGAGACCAAGTATCCGTATCTGGACTATGTTTCTACGTGAACGAGAGAGGCTTAAACATACTGTCCGGACCTAAAAGACAATAAGTTGGCCTAGCCCATTTTTGTTTTCTCACAAACTTTTAGATTGTTCATGTAAGTTACTTTATACTGGACCCTATAGATTGGGCCAGTCCAATACCCAAGTGGGTACCATCAAGAAAATGATAGTGACAGGAAAGTCAAACCCAAATTTCAGCCCAGTAAATTGAAATGCCTTTTTAATATAATTAGTTTCGTATTGTACAATATGAAAATAATACCCCTAAAAGATAATTTTACCATAAATATTGGAAGATGGCACCTTAAAACAAAGTAGGTGTTCCTTTATGTCCCCACTAATACTATACGCGAAAGGTGACCAATTTTTGTAACTTTTAAACTAAGCCATTACTCAAAGACCGGAACCAATGAGAACGGATACAGATGATAATTATAAATGCATTTTGCAGGCATGCATGAGTCATGAGTGCCAACATTGCTTCCGATCTCTCTCTCTCTCTTTTTTTTTTAATGTTTTAAAATAGAAAGGGCGTTGATGACTTTGGAACAAAGGCTAATGATGGTTCCATGGACGACAAGCTAAGGGCCTAAGGTTCGTGATAGGTGCGCGTCGGTGTTGCGTGGGCTGGACCGCAATCATTCTTATTCACATCATTGACTTTAAGTCTACGAAGATTTCATTAATATAACATCATTGGACGTGAAGGGAAAACATTATCTATCCGAAATGATATAAATGTGGAAGAATAAACCCTCTGAAACTTTGAAGCTACCTTTCCGCTTTTCTCCCAAAAAGCGACTATCACTCACTCCCTCCACTTTCTATTATCCACTTCTCCTAACTTTGCATCTTTTCTGTTTTCTCTCCACCACCGCATCTTTGGCTCTTCTCTCGTTGAGTCCTTGTCTGTACTTAATAACATAAATATTATCGTTTCTTTATTGTCATCGAGGAATGGGATAGCTTCTTCTTTCTAAGTTGAGGTGTACTTCACGTACAAGCAGCACTACTCCACTTGATGTCTCCTTTTTAACGTTTTTATTAGGAAAATTGGTTTACAGACATATTGCCATATATATATTATCTTCCTTTAACAAAGGTATTTGATTCTTCCAAAGAAACAGTATTGCTCTCATGTTCATCGAATATATATATAGTGAGGATTTCTATCATCAGCTTTCCGCCTAAAAAGCTGTTCGAATTTTCAACTTCCTTTTGCACTCCATCTATTTCGATACAAGGTATAAATTCTAACCTCTTTGAAGGTAATTAATACATACTTATATAAATCAAATCCTTTATTTAGACGGATATTGCCTCCTATTGATATGTTAGATAGAAAACGAAGGTCAACGAAGTTACTAAGGACCTAAGCTTAATGGCTACCTTTTGCTTTTTCATTTGGGACATATGGACCATAATTTATTTAAAACAACTACTATGGATTATCTGGTTATGGAGAAAAACTTAGGCATAGAGAAATTGAAATCAATCAGTCAAGTGATTCAATTTATTATTTCTTAAAGTATCCTGCTTTTGAACAAATTTCAATTTGGTCCAAAAAGGAAAAAAGAAAAGAAAAGGAAGATGTAAGAGAATCTAAATGACATTATAGTCCCACCAAATTTGACATCTTTTGATTTAAATCGGATATCTCCGCACCACATTCAAGTCAATCTCATCATGGACCCCAATGGATAGGGATACTTTTGTCATTCTGTCCCCGATTTTTATTCTTCTTCGGCACGACTACGAGCATGCAGTTTCCTACTCCACTGGATCCATCTGCCGTGCGATGCATCCAAGGGCTGGAAAAGGACTGCACTCATGCGAGAAAAACAAACATGCATTCGCTGAGGGGAGAGACTTTGATTGATGTCTACGTGGACATGTTGCAGACGTGCTATTGGCTGTCCCTTACGATTACTGACACCTAATTGTCGGCTATGCTGATGATTCACAGTCCCACTCCCATCCACTTGTCCTCCTCTTCTCCACTCTCCTTCCACGTGTCTTACCCCTCAAAAACGCTTGCATTTACTAACCTGCCCCTCATAGGAATCGTACTACGGAGCTACAAGTCCGTTAACAACAGGGGATTTCCCATCCCAGGTTCAGAAATCATCACAGTCAGCGGGACCACCAAATCCAACGTCTGGAAACACAAATGTGAAGTTGCGAATTTGATATTGTTCGCAGGTAATAAAAACCCACTGACCCTCTCCTACCATCGGTACTCTTCTCCGTTAGATGATTCTATATAAATCTTGGACTTTCTGTGTCATGGCTTGTAAGCGTTATTTTTTGCAGTTCCAGCATCAGATATGACCGACGTCCCAAGATCGCTTAGATACTCTACTCCTGCCCTCTTCAAACAAGCCATTATAGTATTCCCCTGGCAGTTTTACTTTGTTTTCTTGTCCCAGATTTAGTGAGGTTTTGTCTTCTGCTTTTTTTTTATTTGCGGAAGTTAATAGTTTAGAATTGTTATTATTATGGGTAGCCGCGAGAAGAGTTTGAGAAACTTTCACTTTCACCTACCCAATAATCATCATCATACCAGTAGTCAGGGAAGCAATAAGAAGCGAGAGAGAGATGTGCCAAAAGGGTGTTTGGCAATTAAGGTTGGTCAAGGAGAGAAGCAACAGAGATTTATAGTGCCTGTCATATACTTCAATCACCCTCTGTTCATGCAGTTACTCAAAGAAGCTGAAGAAGAGTATGGGTTTGATCAGAAGGGTACAATCACTATCCCTTGCCATGTGGAGGAGTTTAGGTACGTTCAAGGCATGATTGATCGAGAAAGGTCACTACATCAGAATCATCATAATGTTTTGTGTTTTAGGGTTTGAGGTTATGTTAACTGTGGAGCCAAACAGTGCTCAATATTAGGTTTATTTTGTTGGATCGGTATCTTTAATGGATGTGCAAATTCTGGGTCAGTTTTCTTTCCTTTTTTTTTTTTCCCTCCTTTTCTGTATGTTGAAGCTGATGATCAATATTATGCGACAATGACAAGAAAAGAACACAAAAGTTCTTGCCTTTTGAATTCTGAGTTTTGTTTTCCGTTATGTTCTTTCCATGCTGGACTGGAAAAGATAGATCAAATAATTTTTCTTTTCTCTTTACCTTCTTTTTTCCTTGTGTTTGCTCCATTGTTGAAGATGATTTGTTTAATGGTGGTGATGGCATCATTAGAGGAACAATGAGAGTGAAAGAATAGACCAAAGGCCAACCATAAGTGCTAGTTGCCTTTTTAACCATTAAATTAATTTCTGAGGTCAAAGGCAGTATATACAGAGTTTCAACATACAAAATCACGATGCAGCTCGCACTCACATGAACCAGACTAGTTCTTGTTCACATTTATATGGGACTATTCTCCTTTCCCAACCTTACCAAGCCATGTTGCAGCCTGGTTAAAGCTGTGAAATCAACAGTCTAGTAGATAGAGCTCATGGACACTGATTGGTAACTAATCTGTAGTAGGATAAGAAGGAATGGAGATAATTAATAGATGAGATATAATTCTTACGAGTCATAACTCACTAGTGTCAGAATCGGAAAACTGTTAACTGTAAAGCATATCCGTGGATTAGCTAGTTGGACAGCATTGAATTGGTTACGTAACTAAATGGTCAAAGAATCAAAGACAGGCATAGGGTTTGGTCCTTGGTGGTCTGATCTCCTCGTTTTTTTTTTTTTCTGTTCGATTGTTCCATCCTTTTTGGTCCAGTAGGAGACTGACATCAAATATAACACCATAATCAAAACCGGAAGAAAGAGTTCTTTATTAGAGACACCTTAAATTTGTAAAAAGTTGTTTGGATTGAATCTATTTTTTGAATTATTGGAATAAAATATTTGACAATTACGTAATGCTGATTCGAAAGATATATATATATATATATATATATGTAACAATAGTGTCTTCTTAATTGAGGCCAATGAGGTTCACGAATAGCTAGTGTGATTGCGATTAAACATCTTTCGGCAACATTTACGTTACAAGTTGGGCAGTGTTTAAGGCCAGAGAAAGACAATGTTGTGGTCCCAGAGCAGTTGATGCCAATCCTATTGTGTGTATTATTTAATAGCTTTGATATTATTTTGCTTAGTTAGTTGTGATAAGGAATTGTTTGTCATTAGTTGTGACATAACTTACCGATAACGATTGATTTAAACTATAAATAAATTTGTTTTGATTTGTTTCTCT
>JAOSBO010000004.1:4384354-4407446 GCA_027563915.1 Erythroxylum rotundifolium
CTCTCTTTTTGCACAATGTTTCGTTACTTTATACGGTGCTTGTCACTCTCTTTAGTTGGGTGTACTCTTATGGAAGTAAAGCCGCCGCTATTTATAACACCAAAGAATCACATACGTACATTTATATGTCCCATCTCTAAAAAAAATTGAACCCTTTTAAAATCTAGAGGAGGAATCCATAGCGATAGCGTGCTGAATATGAGCGACGCTCAGTCGCAGCAGCTAAAAGTGCTTCGAATCCAATCAAACTGAGCTTGCTATCAGAATCTCTGATCCAACTGTTGAATGAAGAAGGTGTATGCTTCATGTCCAGCTCCTGCAGTAACGGGATGGGCAGAAAAATAAAAGATCCGACCCAAGTGCTAAAGAAACTTATCTATAGTAGTATACGTACCTGCGCCAACTGATGAGTTGAGATGACTACGTTACCACTGCCCTCAAAATGTTCAAAGGCATTCGAGAGAATGGTTCTCCATTCCTCACGAGCCTCTAACGTATATGGACTGATTGCGGCTGCGCAAAATTCTTCAAAAAACATCCTCCTGCGAGCAAGGGGTGCCATCTGCGAGCAAGGGTTTCAGGTCATCAAGAAGATCCATCAGGCCTTTAAATGCTTTCAGCATACTTACCTCGTCAGGAATTTTATTAACTCCCGATTTCACCATTGCATCAGTTGCATTATGCAGTAGCGCCTGAAATTCAACATAATTAGAATCTCAATCACAAACAATCCTAAACAATCTTGTGGAATACTGCTAATTACCCTAGTGAAATTTTCAAGTGAAACACCATTTTCTTTAGGCTCCAACAACTCATATTGAACTCTTAAATATGCAAGCTCATCCTCCGGCAAAGCTTTTGAAAGAGACTAACAGGAAGAGAGAAGAGACAAGAGACAAGACAGAAACCAAAAATCAAAGCAAAGAAAATAGTAATTTGTAAGTTCCAAGGAAATCAATAATAAAAGATACATATATATGGAGAAGAACATATATACCATTAGTGCCGCCTGTTTGAAAGGTGTAGCATGTAGGTAGACACTGATACGCTTATAAATCCATATGTCTAAAGGTAAAGAATGACTGCTATTCCGCAACCACGGGTGAGCTTCAACCATGTCAGTTTAGTTAGTTTAAATAGATAGAATAATGGAAGATGAGCGTACCAATATACATATTTTTCTTACAAAGAGCTTGGACAGCTGTCATTCTTTTCTTTCCATCCTTAGTCAGGAGCCTCGCGACAAAGTCTTTTGCATCTGGAGAGATAGAACCCCACTGTGACTCATCAAACACTGGATCAGAATACACCACTTCGTCAAGAAAGTCTGCGTCATTTGATCCCCTGAAAGGTCGGCTTCCACTTAATAGTTCAAAGGTAATAACGCCAATGCTCCATAAGTCTGCCTGCAGGCTGTAACATTCCCGATAGACTTCTGGTGCGGCATGGTATGCACTTCCAATAGCCTCAGTAAGTTTTTCGTCTGCATGGAGTTGTTAGTGAAAGGTAAGAAACTAATAGATACTGAAAAATGTAAGATTTTTTTATCATTACCTGGCTTGAGAAAGTTTGAAAGACCAAAGTCGATAAGCTTTACATCGGCGTCTGGGTCATCAGAAGTTAAAAGGATATTCTGTGAACGGAAAAGAAGATAAATCAATATTATCCGTATATCAGAAAGCAGTATTTAGCAGGAACAATTATCATCAAGCTGTAGGCGGAAACCTCTGGCTTTAGGTCACGATGTATAACGCCTTGAAGATGACAAAACGCGACCACAGACAAAATTTGAACGACTAGAGCTTTTGTTTCTTGTTCGTTACATCGTTTTCTTCTGCACCATAGAAGAAACTTAAGTAATCATTCATCTCGTCCAAGAAGCCTCGGGATATCCGATGTACATTGATAATGAATATCAGAAAATTCATCGTTTCTACCTTTTCACAATTTTCTCTGCTAGCTCGCCACCGTCGCACTTTCTGAAATAAATACCAAAAGAAAATAAAATCAAAACAAAAGCGTCACAATTGTGCAACTACAATAATGAAATCTGACGATTCTGATCAGTAGAACCTGTGCGTAGGGGACAGTACAACAAATTGTTTGCAAGTGACGTTAAAAAGGAAACATGCCGAGTATCAACATATCAACTACCCAGAGAAAAAGTTTGGGAAGAAGGTAAGAGAAGACATACTCCATGACAATGTAAACATAATCGGCATCCTCACAAGCTTCGTAAAACTTGACCACATTCTTATGCCCTGACAGAGCTCTCAATATGCTTACCTCCCTACGAACATCAGCAAATGCTACGGATGTTGCCAACTGCAAAACCGACGAGGTAGCAACAATTACACAAAAGATTCCACCTAAAGATATCTGTAATCAAATGTCTAACAGACTAGACATTTAATAGACTCCTGAATTTCAATCGTAGGTGCTGTTGCATCGCAATGATGAGGAGCTAAGAGAGACAAACCACTGAAAGAAGTAAGGATTCTGTATTAGGAAAAGTAAATTGGAAAAAAAGATTAGTTGGTGTAGTCAAAAGTCAGTAACTAAAATTGGCGGGAAGAAGTTAGTTGGTGTGATCAAAAGTCAGTTACTAAAATTGGCGGGAAAGAAAACTAGTTAGTTATGCTGCTATCAAGAACTTGATTCTTGATTCTTGGTTCTTGGAAGTGCCTTGTTTCAACAGTGACAAGAATCAATGCGTTTTCTTCCAACTTTAAGCATTCTGCTTCCATCATTTTGTTTCATTAGCAAAGAACAAAACCATTAAAACAGCACTGATACATAACAAAGTATGGGCATTTTGATTGTACCCTTGCTTTGGAAATCATCTTCACCGCGACAATCTGATCTCTGAGCTCACCTAACTTCACTTTTGCCGAGAAAGTATGGGCAAAACCACCTTTCCCGAGCGTTTTTCTAATCTCATATTTAGCTTCAAACGTCTGACTGTAACCGAAGTTCATGTCCGGCGGCAGTTGTTGCTCTGACTCTGGAATCGGCGGCTGTTGTTGCTCTGATTCAGGAATCGGCGGAAGCCGCCCCCTACCGTCTCTTAATCGATTTGCAAGCGCCTTGGCAATGTGCCGTGGTGGAGTCATCGACGGGATTGGTCGCTGGATGGTCCTCCTCGGCATGCACTCTCCCGCTGGCCACGGTGACATCTCTGCGCGTGGGCTGCGATATGAGGACCGAGGATGACTGTCCCTGACTGAAGGACCGGGGTCATTGCTCGACGATGACGGAAGTGGACTAGGCTTGCGGCTGGGGGGTGGAGACCGAGGAGGTATGTCGAATGTGACTGATTTACCGCGTGAAGTGGACCTCGGAAGCGGATTAGGACTGTGGGTCGCAAGAGGAGAAAGACTAGGCAGGCTCCCGACTGATGGAGTGGCATCTTGATGCGACATTGACGAAAGACTAGGCAGGCTCCGGACTGACGGAGTGGCATCTTGATACGACGTTGACGGAAGCGAACCCGGCCGGGATGTAAATTGGTGTGGGGGCCGAGGAGGAGCGTTCATGAATAACGGAATGGGGTCCTCACGCATTGACGGAAGTGGATTAGAGAAGGAGCGAGGGTATGAGGACGGAGGAGGACTATTCCCTACTGACGGAACAGGGTCGTTACGCGGCACTGGAGGAACGGGGTCGTTGGGCGGCATTAGAGGAGGTGCTATGGGCAGGTCTCGGTCCGCGAGAGGAAAAACGTGGGGGGACTTGCGCAAACACTGTCCCATATCTGAAAGAAGATATTGCACCTCTGTATCTGATCAGCGATCAGTCAAAGATCACAAAAGCAAAACTATAAAAAGAAAAGAATGGAAAGAAAGAAAGAATCGGGTCAGAGAGAGGGCAGGAGAGTTTCAGCGAGGCAGAGACAGAGACCAAAAGCAAGAGCGTCACACGTACATATAGTCTGGAGAAAGTATAACAAGCAAAGCACGATGCAATCTTGCACCGTTAGATTGCAGAATGAGCATGAAGAATTAAAAACTCACTTGAATGAGTGGAAGCCTTCTTCAAGCTTTTTAATCAGAGGGTGGAAAGATCCAGGAGAATTTTCTGCTAAACTACACCATAAAACACCTGAATGTAAATCAGTCGTCCCAAATCATTGGATATTTTGACACGTGGCTTATTTCTGCTTAGGTTGAGTATGACTTACCATGCAGTGTTTGCTGTAGACGAAGGGTCGGCGAAAACAGCCGAGTCACCCAGGACCCGACTGTCAAATCGGGTCGCTACTCTTCTGAAGTCTTATTTTGTTACGAAAATCGGCTCCTCAAGCAAGAAGCAAGAAACTTCTTCCTTATATATTTCCCTAATTTTTTATTTTTTTTGATAACAGCTTAACTGTCATCCCCGCCACTCTTCGATAACAGCGTAACTGTCATCAGACCAACTAACTTCTCCCGCCGCCAATATGTACTACGGATAGTACGAATTCCTTACTTTATTAAGCTAGACATACAGTTTCTGAATCTCTCAACGGAACGTTGTTTTCTTGTTGTGTTCCTTGGCTTCGAGGACTCCATAATTGCTTTTATAAGATTCCTTTTATGGTGCAGATACGGAGGAGATGCAAAAGCCGTAGTTGTGTAAATTTTGTCATCTTCGATGTGTTATATACATTGTGACATAATTAAACCCAAAAGTTTCCTCCTACAACTTCTTGATTAATTGAGGTTAATGCTGCATTTGGCATTTAGATTCCTCATATTACTTTTTTTTTTCACATAATATCCTTTTAACTTCCGAAGATGCAGATGCTTTTTTTTTTCTTACAAAGAAAACACTCAAATTAAGTCAAAATAACCTATCGCCTGGCTCAGCGGTACACCACTCCTTTCTTGTCTTTATGTAGAAAACCTTAAACTGGTAACGGAGGATCCTGTAGTATGTGTAGTCCTGGACTGGCTAGGGCCACTAGGGCGGCCAGATTATCTGCACACTAGTTCCCTTCTCGATGTACGTGCTGAAGTTGCACCTCCCAATCTTGTTGGAGTAAGCCACAGGTACTTGCTAACAAAAAATTATTTCCGTCAATGACTGTAGTGGAAGATGATAGAAGATTAATGACTTCTACGGAATCCACTTCAAGTATAAGCCGTCGATACCCCAGTGCCCAAGCTAGGGTGAGGCTCGAGTGGACTCCCTAAAGTTCTGCCGTCAGGGGCGAGCTTCTTCCAATTTGATGTAAAAACTCGTCACACCATTGTCTGTGCCAGTCGTGAATTAAACTGCCAGCCGCAGTTGCAGATGACGTCCGCTTGATTGCTTCGTCGGTATTCAACTTAATCCAGTCCTTCAATGGTTTAGACCACCCCACTAGGCTGCCCTCCGATGGACCCTGATCTGAAATATCACCACTTTCAACTGCCCTTGTCTTGACTATCCATTTTGCAAACTCATTCACTACTCTTGCCCCATCTTCTGGCCAAACGAAATCGGCTTCAAAAAGACTGCTATTGCGCCAACTCTAAAGCAACCAGCAAGCTATGCCAAAAGAGTAGTCCAATCTCCGTGCATTACCTGAGAGTGTGTCATGAGATTGGAGTGTACTCAGTTCTCCCCGTCCGGTTGGAAAAACTCTGTTGTGACCACCTTCGAGGGAAAATTGCGCCAAAAGGCGCGCACTCTTGGGCAATCCTGGATGCCGTGAACAGTGGACTCTTCTTGTCCACAAACTTGGCAACTGTTGTCTGTCGCTATATAAATGTCTTTCTAACTTTATATTTTGATAAAAAAGAATGAATTAAAAAGATAAAAATTTACTCCATTTTTAAATATTTATTAGAATATTAAACAATGACATTAAAATATTTTAATATTCAATTTATTGCAAAAATAATTCGTCGTTAAACTCTTTGTTATCTGTGATAACTTGAGGAACCATATCAAATAATTTTTTTTGTTACTTGTGTGACATATAGATTGATTTTGTCACATATAAAATTAATAATTTAATAAATTTAAAAATTATTCAATAACCTCTTCTTGCTATACAGTAGCATTATTCATTATAACAAATTGTAGAATTAGCTACGCTTTTTTTTAGTTATGAATTTTAGTCTTTTGCTATGACTTTGAGCAACTAAAGACTAATTCTTAGCTTCAAATTTCAATTCATAGCCAAAGAAAATGTAGCATATATACCACCAACATTAAAACTACTAGTTATGTTTAGAATTTGCTACATTTCATATTCGTATCTAAAAACATTTGTTGACATTTTTTAACTATAAACTTATTTTTGTAGTGAAATATTTGGCAACATTTTCTATTTGTTAACTTATTACAAATATGAAACTATTTATTTTGAACAACAAAAACGACTTAACGAAGTCTGACTTCGAGTTTTAAAACAAGCCTTATAAGGAACTTTAGGAGCTTTGAATAGTTGTTTGATCAACGAGTTACATTTACGTACCATTAATGCTAATATTGATATGTTTGAGAAGATGAAAGAAATAACGGATTGGTCCTTTATAGGCATTATTTTTCTGTTTTGTTTTGTTGGGGGAGGGGTTCAGAAATCCTTATGGTAACCATTCAATGAGATTAGTAATATTATTTGCGAATGTATTGAGCAATATAATAGGAAAGCAAAGATTGTAAATACCTATGCTTTACTTCTAGTAGGCGATAGAATTGCTCAGATTTTTGGTCTTGATGAAGTAATGGGTAGAATATCTTTCACTATGAAATTTTTACTATAGCTGAAACACATAGACCCTTAAATATAAGCTACAAAAATGAATTTCATACTTAAAACGATTTTTGCTATGAAAACATTTTTGTGGCAAAAAAAGAAGAACTATAAAAATGACGTCAATTTGATAACCTAACAACACTCCTCTCATTTATTTCCTGACAATTCCTCTTCTATTTTCTCCAATAGCTCCCTTGGGTTTTCGTCTTTCTTTGTCTTCTAACAGCTTTGTCTGTTTTCTCCAGCAACTCCCTCATTTATTGTTATGTTTGCCTCAATTTTGTTTCTTAGCCTTCATCCTATGTTGCTTGTGAAAGTAGGCCTTAGGTCTTTAGTCTCTTATATATATGGTCTATGTCCCATATTGGCTAGATAATATAAGCATTTTGTCTTTAACTCCTATATAAGGAGTCTAATGATGACTTTTAGAAGTAAAGCTACTGCTTGGTAGAGGTTAATAATACAAATGTTTAGCCATCCTATTTGTAAGAGAGCTTTTGTATTCCTCTTTCATGGTGAAGATTTTTTTTGACTTGCCGTTTGAGGTTCTTCTCCTTGTTGAGGTTTTCCTCGTAAGCTCCTGTGTCCCTTTTACTTTGTGCTTGCATTTAAAATTCTTGCTTCTATTAGGTGTTATTTGTTGTTGTTTTCTATCAACAATACCAAATAGAGATGAATACTATATGGTAGCAGCGGGAAATTCTTTGGTGGGTATTCAGGAGGAGCAAGTTGTTCAAACTCGATACCGTCAAGAATTCCTTACTATTGTATGGGAATAGGTTCATCTTCAAAGTGTTTTTCCCTTCCAATATTTTTCTATTGGAGCTTCCCTCATTCCTTTTATCAAATATAATGATGCGAATCGAGCTTTAATGAGTTATAATATGCAATGCAAAACAACACCAAATAACACCCATCAGAAGCAAGAATTTTAAATGCAAGTATAAAGTAAAAGGGACACAGGAACTTACGAGGAAAACTCGACACGGGAAAAAACCTCGGACGGCAAGCCAGAAAAAATCTTCAATATGAATGAGGAGTATAGAAGCTCTCTTACAAATAGGGTGTCTAAACACTTGTATTAGTAGCCTCCACTAAGTAGTAACTTTGCTTCTAAAGGTCACCACCAGACTCCTTATATAGGAATTAAAGACAAAATGTTTATGTTATTTAGCCAATATAGGACATGAACCATATATAACAGACTACAGATTTGAGGCCTATTTCTACAAACAATGTGGGATGAAGGCTAACATACAAAATTGAGGCAAACAATAACAATCTCCACCTTGCATCAATTTTATTACAAACAAACAAATCTCTATTTTGACTTGGTCCCGAACAACTAGTGATATGTGCCACCACCTTCGATATTGCCCCTAAGGACTATATCATCAACTATAAGCACCAATCAAGTCCAAGCATTGCTTAAACTTATAAATTGGAAGAACCTTTGTGAACATATTAGTAGGATTGTCCTTAGTATTGATCTTGTAAATAAGGATCTTCTTCTCTGCAATATCTCGAATAAAATGATAGTTTACATCAATATGTTTCGTCCCCTCATGATACATATAGTCTTTTGTCAAATGAATAACACTCTAACTATCACAATAAACGGTAGTAACCCTTTGATGTAGAGATAATTCACCGAATAAACCTCTTAACCACAATGCTTCTTTGATAGCCTCAGTGACTGCAGTATATTCTGCTTTAGTAGTAGATAAAGTCACTATATGTTGTAAAGTAGTTTTGTAGTTAACGGCATAACTTCCAATGCAAAAAACATATCCTGTCAAAGACTTTCATTTGTCAAGATCACTAGTATAATTAGAATCTATAAAACCAACCAAGGTGTTGCTGGTTCTATTAAACTCTAAACAAAAGTTCGAAGTACCCTTCAAGTATCTAAGGATCCATTTCACTGCTTGTCAATATTCTTTACCAGGATTGGCCATATACCTGCCAACAACACTAACAGTTTGTGAAATATCAGGACGAGTATATACCATTGCATACATAATACTGTCGATGATACTAAAATAAGGAACATGTGTCATATAATCTTCTTCTTCCCGTGACTGTGGTGGTTGAACAACAGATGGTCTAAAATGGCTAGAAAGAGGAGTACTAACCACTTTGGCATTTCACATGCCAGATCTTTCCAAGACTTTATTGAGGTCATTCTTTTGTGTCAAAAACAGTTTACCAACTCTTGGATCAAGTCTTATCTCCATGCTAATAATTTTCTTTGCTACTCCCAAATGGTTAATATATGTGACATTCTTGACAACAATGAGCATATCATCAACATATAATGATAAGTAGATGAATGAGTCATCATTTAACTTTCAAAAGTAAACACAACTATCATAAATGCTCATAGAGAAATCATGATCTAACATAAATGAATCAAACCTCTTATACCACTGTCTTAGAGACTGCTTTAATTCGTACAAGGATTTCTTCAATAAGCAAACATGGTATTCCTTTCCTGCAAATTCAAAACTTTCAAGTTGTTTCATATAAATCTGCTAATCTAATTTGCCATGTAAGAATGTTGTCTTGACTTCATTCTATTCTAATTCCAAATCAAACATCACAACCAATGCAAGTAATACACGTATAGAGCTATGATTCACTACTGGAGAGAAAACATCATTAAAATCAATACCTTTCACCTGACTATAGCCCTTTGCAACCAATTGTACCTTATACCTTACATTTTCAACACATGAAGTACCTTCTTTTCTTTTGAAGATCCATTTGCAACCAACAATTTTCTTACCCTTTAGCGGCTTCACCAGAACCCAAGTACCATTCTTGTGCAGAGATTTCATTTCTTCGTTTATAGCTGCCACCCAATTATCTACATCAACACTTGAAACTGCCTCTGTATATTTGAAAGGTTCACCGTCTCCTCCTATTTCTTGTGCTACTGATAAAGCATAGGCAACAAAATCTGTATACCTCTATGGTAGTCTAATATTCTTTTTTGGTCTGTCTCCAGCCATAAAATATTCTTCTTCTACTGGTTCATTTTCAACATGATCAGGATTTAGTTCATCAACTTGATATGTCTGATGTGTAAAAGGCATCTGTGAAGGACCTTAACTGCCAATCTCTAACTTCACATGCTTTTGTGTACCATTTTCTTTTTCAAAATTACAAGGGTTACAAGACTCATTTCTAGGATACAACATAAAGGACTCATCAAATGTAACATTCCTACTAATTACAAATTTAGGTGACTTGGGATCAAGATACCACAATCGATATCCTTTCACCCCTGAAGGATAACCGAGGAAAATACATTTTTTAGCCCAAGGCTCTAACTTTCTCTCATTTACATGCATATATGTTGGACACCCAAATATTCTTAAATTCTAATTAGCAGGATTACCCGACCAAACTTCCTTGGGAGTCTTGAAATCGAGAGGAGCACAAGGAGAGAGCAATGGCTTCTACCTAAAAATCAGGTTTTAACCTTGTATTAGAGATCATACATTGAGCCCTTTCCAAAAGAGTCTGGTTCATGCGCTCAGCGACTCCATTTTGTCGCGGAATCATTCTGACAGTGTGATGCCGAGCAATTCCTTCATTTTTGTAGAATTCATTAAATTCACCTCCACAAAATTCTAAACCATTATCTGTCCGCAACCTCTTGATATGTTTCATTAAGAAAGCATCATTTTTATGTTCCAAGAAATACACCCAAACCTTCCTTAAAAAATCATTAATAAAAGTCAACATATATTGAGCACCACCTTTAAAAGGAATATAAGAGGGCTCTCAGAGATCAGAACGAATATAATCAAAAGTATCTTTTGTTTTGTGAACAGTTGGAGAACTGAAACTAACTCCTTTTTTGTTTCCCAAAGATACAAAGCTCACAAAAGTCCATCTTACTAGTACTTTGACCATAAAGTAGGCTTCTTTTGCTTAATAACGTTAAACCTTTCCCACCCATAGGTCCCAATTGCATGTGCTGCAATTTGGTAATGTTGACATCTGAGGATGTAGAGATTGCCACAACACCTGTTACAGTATATACTTGCAAAATATACAAACTATTAGACTTGTAAGCTTTCATCAATACAAGAGCACCTTTTGAAATTTTTAAAAAATACACCTTCAGCTGAGAACCTACACCCTTGAGAATCAAGAGTACCTAAAGAGATGATATTTTTCTTTAAATCAGGAATATGTTTAACGTCAGTGAGTATTCTAATGATACCATCATATATTTTGATCCGGACTATACCTTTACTAACGACTTTACAGGCATCATTATTACGCATCAAAACAATTCCACCATCCAATGACTTATAAGTGGAAAAACAATCCTTATCAGGACTCATGTGGTAAGAACAACCCAAATCTAAAATCCACTCCTTATTAGACCTGACTTTATCTTCTATGACTATAAAGATAATTCCCTCATTCTCATTTGTTACTACACTAGCATTGGTGGTGTTCATGTTATTCTTCTTATTTTTATCCTTATTTTTCAATTTATAACAATCAGCCTTTATGTGCCCTTTTTTTTTCAATAATTGCAAATTTTATTTTTGTTTCTGGACTTAGACAATCTGCCTTTGGATCTACCCTTCTCAAAATCTCTATTTTCAGATCTACCCCATACAAATAGTCCCTCTGTTTGACATCCACTAGTCTCCCCTGTGATGTCTCTATCAATATGCACTTTTGACTTTAATGTAGACTTAATACTGTTAAATAAGATTGACTCTTTCCCATAAATCATAGTATCACGAAAATATTTAAAGGAATGGGGAAGGGAACATAACAGTAATATGACTTGATGTTCATCCTCAATATTCACATCTACATTCTTTAAATCCAAAATAAGAGAATCAAATTTATCCAGATGTAAAAGAATAGATGTACCTTCTGTCATCACCGACATGTGCAACTTTTGTTTAAGATAAAGCTGATTTTCCACCGTCTTCTTTATGTACACGACTTTTAACTTCTCCCACATACCTTTGACAGTAATTTCATCAACAACTTCTTGCAAAACTTCATCGGAGAGATTCAATATGATGACTGATCTTGCCTTTTTATCTAAATCTATGAATTTATCTGATGTCATCTTCACTGGCTTTTTCTCCACTCCATCAAGTGGCAATTCACATCCATCTTGTATAAGGATAGCTTCCATCTTGAGTAGCCACACGTCGAAATTAATACTCTAGTCAAACTTTTCAGTTGAAGTCTTTGTTACCATCATGGTGGCTAAAAGATTATAATGCTTAATATTTTCCAACAAGTGGATCTCGCAGGCAAAACTGTGTAATGAACCTTACAAATCAAATCAGGGTAATGGGTACCTACAAGCAAAATGAGATAGTGGGCCCCACAAGTGATATCGAGGTAATGAGTCTCGTTTAGATTGTCTAACTTGTTTTCTGATATGGAGGATTTACATTAGTGGCAGCCATAGAGCATATAAAAAATTAGACTTGAACTAGGCTAAAGCTCTGATACTAATTTTTTATGATGACTACAACCTAAAGAAATTATATCGACAAAGAAAGTAGATAGAAAACAACACCAAATAACACCTAATGCAAGTAAGAATTTTAAATGCAAGCATAAAGTAAAAAGGGATACAGGAACTTACAGGGAAAAACCTTGGACGACAAGCTAAAAAAAATCTTCACCATGAAGGAGGAGTACAAAAGCTCTATTAAAAATAGGGTGGCTAAACACTTGTACTATTAGCCTCCACCAAGTAGTAACCTTACTTCTAAAAGTCACCGTTAGACTCCTTATATAGGAGTTAAAGACAAAATGTTTATGTTATCTAGCCAATATAGGATATGGACCATATATATAAGAGACCAAAAGCTTAAAGCCTATTTCTATAAACAATGTGGGATGAAGGCTAACATACAAAATTGAGGCAAACATAACACAACAGGTACGAGGCCGTCTATTAAGAATTCAAGATTGTTTTCAATCGTTGTTCTTTGTCTTCATCAAATGATTTTCCTAAACAACTCTATCCCATTCTCTATTTAACATGAGAGTAGGGGGGAACTCACCTTTTCTCTTTTGATAAGATGTGTTGCTTTATGATTTATATTGGTATGTGTATCACAATTTAATGAAGCAATTGTGTTTCTACAGTTCAAATAGACCAATACCTATCTCACTTAATTGCTACTAGTTTATTTCTTTTTTCATTATACATACTGGCTAGTAGATGCTATAGAATTTGTGATTCTTTCCAAAGTTCAATTGGCAAACTTATTTTGTTTTATGCAACTTAGAAGTGCAAAGATACCAGAGAGTGAATTCTCAACCCTACCAAATGGTCTAAAGTTAGTAAACAAAGTTCATCTGTGCCTCAGACTTTCTTTTTTTCCAAGATTATCTCTATGTGTATATATATTTTTTAATAGTTTCTGCATCAAAATACAGCAAAAGTTCCACTCTTCATATGGATTATACAGTGAAGCATGAAGCATGTGGATGATGTTGTTTTATACGCAAAAAATTTATTTAGTTTTGAATGGTTGTTGTGTTCTTCAGGTATTGTGACTTGAAGGATGGAGGAGGCCTTAAGGTTATGAAGGGATAAAGGGTTGTAGTATGGTGATAGTCCAGTTAAATTTAAATTTGACTTCATAACCTTTAAATAAATCATAGCTAATCTATGATATATTGCTAATAGCTTTTATTACTAACTTTTGTAAACTTTTAACATTAACACATTATATATGGCATCTAATAAAAAATTTAGGGAACGATTGATTCGCATAGGGGAATGGTAATAGGAATAGGAATGAATAGTGAGAAATGAGAATGGATATTATCATTATAATTATGATGGTTGGTTAAGAGGAAGGAGATTACTATTACCATTGATAGTGGTTGGTTTGTAAAAATATTGAGAAATAAAAACTCATTATATTTTAATTAATTAATTATATTGTAATTAATTTCAATTATTTATATTGTAACTAATTAATTAACTAATTATATTCTAATTAATTAATTACAATATTTTAATTAATTAATTAATTAATTATATTTAATTTAATTAATTAATTAAAATATTTTAATTAATTATATTGTAATTAACCAATTACAATATATTGATTAATTAAATATTATAATTTGAATTGATTAAACTGCAACTAATTAATTAATTAATTATATTTTAATTAACTAAATAATTATATTTTAATTAATTAATTAATTATAATATTTTAATGAATGAATGAATTATATTTTAATTGATTATATTGTATTTAACTAATTATTAATAATATTTTAATTAATTGTATTGTAATTAATTATATATTAATTAATTACAATATTTTAATTAATGAAGGAATCATATTTTAATTAATTATATTGTAGTTAATTAAATATTAATAATATTTTAATTAATTAATTAATTACAATATTTTAATTAGTTATATTTTAATTAATTAATTACATTTAATTAATTATAATGTAATGTAATTAATTAATAATAATGCCCATTCCTCTAGAACAATGATAATTATTCCTCTAGATTAGGAAAGGAATGAGGTATTACCCAAAATGGGTAATCAAAATAATGACTTTATAATCATAGTCCCTTACTAAACCCAATCTTTCATTCCATATCCATATTTCTTTTTTCATACACACCAAACAAGCACACCATTACATTAGTTAAGCTTCAGGGGACAGGTAGATATTGCATGGAGTTATTATTTCATTTATCAAATTTCACCAAAATTTGTATATTCAAGATGATTATGAATACAGGAAAAAAGTGTCAAATTTCAATACAATAGTATGCTTCACGAGCAAAATGTTAACAAAGACAATTTATTTTTGTTAAGTTCTGTTCATATTTTTGCATTATCCAAATGTAGTTGATCCATTTATTCTCTTTTTAGGCTCATTATATGGCCAAATGGAAAGGAATCACGTTTATGACTAGCAGACAATGACATGGTGTTGGAGGTGGAATAGTAAGTCTTAAATGCTGCACTTTTCTGACGTTTCTGAAGACTATGAATTGGACAGTTGATATTCTTATAGCATTTCGGCTTCCAATTATACTATGAGCATTCTTTGAATCGTTTTGAGTTGCTACAGCCCTATGGTTTTGATGTGGGTCAATCTGAGAGGGGAACTATCCTCAAAGGTTTAGACCTTGGCATTTAGGGCATAAGTGTGGGAGGCCAAGTGATGTCTGTTCATAATACTGGCAGTAGACATTTTTCTGAATTTTGTGCAGAACCTAAATAGCATCTTTTGTATCAACTTAAAGACAATGGTAATCATTTAGTTAATTCGAAATCTCTTACTTCAGTGCAACTAGGTAACACTTTGGCTAAGTTTTTTTTGAAGATTTCTGATAGGTTAACCATGGGTGATTTTTTTTTAAATCATCGTTAATGGCAAGCTTTTGACGACAATTTAGTAACATCTTCGTCAAAGGGTGAGCCTTTTGGAAATTGTAACATGACACTAAGGGATAACAAATGAGCCTAGGCTCAACTCAATGTCAATAGGTCAAGCTGGGGTTAACAGAGTCTTCTGTCAAGCCTTGAACTCAATTTTTCTAAACTGATCTAATTTGAGGCCCTAACTTTATATGCAAAATGATGTCATTTTGATATTTTTAAATTTTAAAAAAATTGGGCTGGATCGAGTAAGTCTCGTGTTGCCTCATTACCATCCCTAATGCCACTGCATTGACTTCTAATGTATTAGAAAGAAGGATACAAAATTATATGAATATGTATATAACATTTTTTTTAGGCAGAGGGTTAACGACTATAAGTTATGATTGCATTAACTTGTAGTTTTTATTTTTTTATTTTGGGTGAAAAATCTTCATAAATTTCATACATTGTAGAAATTGTAAGTTAATGTTAGTTTTAAATGCATTTCAATGATAACAATGGAGGTGGTTTTCTTTCCATATAATTAAAATCAAAATGTTTTACTACAAGACATTAGGGAATTGACATCAACATTATCCATATTTGGCATTTAAATATTCTTCTTCTTTTTTTTGAAAATAAAATGAATTTTCATTAGCTATAATAAAACTATTTACAACATTACAGTGAGGTCTTCAAAGAGGATATCTAAACTACTTTACAGGATCAAAACCAAAAGTTCATTACAAGCATGTCAAGTATATAGCTTTATAAGTTCCATCCAGATTTCATTATAGGTGATAAGGTTTGTGCAACCTCCTTGGTTACAAGTAAGGCTCGAATTTCATTAAAGATGTTCTGTTCGAGTTGATATTTATTTGTTTCTTCTCCTTTATATAGTGTTCGGTTTCTCTCCTTCCAAAGGTTGTAAGTTGCGATTATGTAGGCCGCTTGAAACAAGATGTTGTCATTCTTTTTATTTTTGGAAATGTGGATAATCCTATTCAAAATATCAGTCCAATCGTAGGAATTGCAATAGGTTTCTAGTTTGTGAAGTAATTGACTCCACACAGTTTTGGAATAGATGCAACTGAAGAATAGATGATTCCTATTTCAGTTGATATCTTGCATAACACACATATATGATCATAACTCCCATACCATGGATATTTTATAATTAACCGATTTTTGATCACTAGTCAAGTAATCATAGATGCTCTAGGGCTGAGATTCTTCCTCCAGAGTAAATTGAACCATGGTACTAGCTGGTAATCAGTTTGGAGAATGCTATAATAGGTTTGGTTAGTGAAAGTACCTGTGATGTTTCGTTTCCAGGTGAGTTGGTCTACATTGATGTTGTTGGTAATAGATGGGAAGTATCAGGTGAGCAAATTAAAACCTCTGAAGGTACCAGACCAATTCCCATCAGATATAAGGGATGCAACTTTACCATTTAGAGGCATTCTATTATGAAGGTGAATAAGATCAGGTCTCTGTATTAGTAGACCAAAGTCAGTCCAATTGTCATACCATAGCCAAGTGTTGCTACCATTTTCTATTTTGTGCATTATCTGAAGGTAGATGAGCCCTCTGATTTTTAACTTGTGATTGGACATCCAAGAACAACTCCTGGTCGTTGGAATCTACCAAAAATTCTAAGAATGTGGGTAAGTTCTATGGATCCATATTTGATCCATATGGCTTGCTTATCAACATGTAATCTTTATATCTTTGTACAAAGTTGAAACTTCTATATGAGATTTGTAGAGATAATACCCAGTCCACCATATTTTTTCGGAATTGTCACCTTCCATCTATATTTCGCTTTCTTTGTGTTCTTCATAAAGCCGGACTAGAGGAAGGCTTTTATAGTTCTGTCCAGCTCTTTAATCGTTCTTTTTGGAAGAATAAAAAAGAACATAACACAGGTTCCATAACTAATATGAAGATGTGGGAGGATAGAGGATTCCCCTATCTAATCCCTCTAGCACATGACTTAGGTTTGGTGTCAAAGGCCTTATAGAAGTCAATTTTCCAAACGGAACTCTTTAAGTTTTTGCCAGATTGATAGTCTTTAAGGAGCTCTTGTACAAGCATAATTTTATCACCAATGGATTGACCCTCCATGAATGCGCTCTAAGTTCGACTAAAATTTTCCAGCAAAGCTTTTTCCATTCTACCAGCAAGAAGTTTAGCTAAGGCGTTATAAAAGATAGTGCAGTAGGAGATGGAAATTAAGAAGAGGAAGTCAATTGAATGAAGAGATAAAATGCTAGGAATACAAATTAAGCAAACCAAAAACATAATAAAGGCAATATGTTAGCATATTTATCACGAGACAATTGACCCAATATGTTGAGGAAATTATAATAGTGCTAGAGATTTATTATTTGGAATTTGCAACATGTCATTGCGTTAGTACTTGTTTTCAAATAAATTCACCATTTCATCTTGCTGTCATATTCTCATTACTTGATATTCATAAATTGATACAATAATTTTGTCTTATTATACCTCTATTCTTATAATTTTATATTATTAATTTTAAATAAAAAATTAAAATCAATTAAAATTTTGCCTTGCACAACCTTTTTATATTTCTACCGACCAACAAATCATTCATGTACATTACACATCCTTTAAAATGGAAAAAAGAAACTTCTACGAATACGAATTGGAGTCTTGTATTGGAGCTAAGCAATACAATAACTTCTACGAATAGCTACGCAAGGGGTCTTGTACTGGAGCTAAGTAAAACTGTTAAGAATCCAATAAGACTAAGATTTGCATCCTTACGTTTAATCCATCCATCGTTCAATGAAGTACGTCGTATGTTCAACTCCTGCAACAACCAGAGGATGTACAATACTATGTAAACAGCAGAAAAAATAAAAGTAACTAGCGAGAGTACGTACCGATGCCAACGCATGACATGAGATGATTCGATTACCCGTCCTCTCAAAATGTAGAAAAGCAGCCGAGGAAAGTTCTCCCCAGTCTTCACGAGCCGTTAATTGATGTGGACTAATTACAGCTGCGCGAAATTCTTCAAAATTCATCCTCCTCACAGCAAGAGCTCCCATCTGAAAAAAAAATAAAGAAAATGAAAATCAGTTTCAAGTCATCAACAAGTTTTAATTGTAAAATCCAGATAACTTACCGCACCAAGAAGTTCATGAACTCTCGACATCCACATTGCGTCAGTTGCATTGCGTTGCAGCGCCTGCGATTCAATATTAATAACATCTCAAATCATAAACAATCCAGAAGCAACATAGACTAAATGCACCTCTTAGGAATGGAAGTGGGGGACTTCCATGTGCCTTTAGTGTTTGTCAGATGGTCTTAATCTGAGTTTCGGACTCGCCGGAACTCAGATTAATGGACATAAAATGACATATCGGTTAGTTAATACGAAAAAGAAAAACTCAGATTACCATCGTGAAATTTTCAAGTGAAACACAATCGTCTACATTGCTTGGCTCTAACAAGGCATATTGAGCTCTTAAATATGCAAGCTCGTCCTCCGGCAAAACATTTGAAAGAGCCTAACAGGAAGAGAGAAAAAATAAGAAATCATTAGATCATTTTAATTATGAACATTCTAAAAGACGCATGACTTTGTACATAGTCCCTGTTAACATTTGGCGATTAGAGAAATTGATCGCGATACATAAAATAATAATCTGAAGGTCCAAAATATTGCAAGAAAATCGACGATGAAAATCAGTACTAGAGAAGAAAAGTACCATTAGTGCCGCCTGCTTGATAGGTCCAAGAAAAAGGTAATCATTGACACGCTTATAAATCCATATGTCTAAAGGTATAGAACTACTGTTATTCCGTAACCATGGGTGAGCTGCAATCATGTTAGTTTAATTAGCTCGAAGACTTGTCAACTGAAGCCATAAGATGAAAATACCTGAGAACACCAATAGATAGAGCAATGAAAGATGAACTTACTACACAATTTAGAACTATCTGGACCTTAGTACGCAGGAATATGGAGATTTTACTTACTAAGAGCTTGGACAGCAGTCATTCTTTCCTCGTAATTCCTTTCCAGGAGTCTCTTTACAAAGTCTTTTCCCTCTGGACTGACGGAAGCCCAACATGAGTCGTGATCAATTCGTGATCGAATTTGCCCCGAAGGTAGGGATCCACTTAGTAGTTGATAGGTAATAACGCCAACACACCATACGTCTGCCTCCACGCCGTAACATTTTCTAAAGACTTCCGGTGCAGCATGGGATTTATTTCCAACACACTCGGTAAGTCTTTCATCTGCAAAAAGCACAAACATAATTGGGTGGTCGGAAAAAGGCAAGTACCTACGATTCAAAGTTTGCAACGATTGTAAGAGTCTGTTATCATTACCAGCCCCGATAAAGTTAGAAAGACCAAAGTCGATTAGTTTAATATCAGCATCTGCGTCTTCAGAACTAAAAAGGATATTCTGACAAAAGAAACAGAAGAGAAATCAATGATGTCATCTCAGTAATCTAAAATGCAAAATGGAGCATTTAGGTGAACTCAATTAATCATCAAGTTTTAGGAGGAAACCTCTGGCTTTAAGTCGCGATGTATAACGCCTTGAAGATGACAAAACGCAACTGCAGAAAAAATTTGCCCAACTACAGCTTTTGCATCTTCTTCTCTATATGTTCTCCTGCACCATAGAAGAATCTCGTATAAGCGTTTTATGTCGTCCGAGAAGCAACGGAATAGAGAGGTTCTCGATCATGTACATCTGGTGTACAGGAATGATATTGAAGTTTAGGAATTTCGTCATTTCTACCTTCTCCCATTTTTGTTTAATAGCTCCCCGCCCGCGCACCTTCTGAAATAAATATTAAAGGAAAATAAAATCAGAACACAACTGTGTTAACTATAATATTGAAGTTTGACGATTCCTGGCCAACAGAACTTTAGTGCGGTGCTAAGCATAAAAGGGACATAAACAACGAAGTGTAGTACGAACAGCCAGCTTGCAAGAGAGAGCGCATAAGACATACTCCATGACAATGTACACATTATCGGCATCCTCACAAACTTCATAAAACTTGACCACATGTTTATGTCCTGATAGAGCTCTCGTTATGGTTACCTCCCTACCAACATCTGCAATTGCTAAGGTTGCTGCTATCTGCAAAATAGATAAGGTACCAGCAATTACGAAAAAGATTGTACGTCAATGGTAACAGTTAAATACTAACAAATCACCGTTAGTCAAAAGATGTCCAGATCATAAGTCACATTGTATTAGACATAACTAAATGCCTGGCAGACAAGATAACATTGTTCTGGTCGGAGATTTAGAATATGATTAGGTTAAAGAAGTAAGCAATGCGTACTATCCGTAGTACAATTGGCGGGAAGAAGTTAGTTGGTCTAATCAAAAGTCAGTTACTAAGATTGGCTGGGAAGTTAGTTATGCTGTCATCAAGAAAACTAGTTGGTGTGGTATACAAAGAAAATAGAAGGAAGAACTTCTTCTGGGTTATGGGGAACTTCTTGATTCTTGATTCTTGTTTCCTGTTTCTTGTTTCCCGTTCCTTGTTTCGAGAGTGATGACTGCTCGACTGGGTAAAGATAAAAACCTTCGAGTAGACCCCATTGAAGCAACATAAACACGTAATCAAGTGAGTTAAAAGAGCTGACAGTTGATTATACCCTTGCTTTGGAAATCTTCTTCACCGCAACAACCTGATGTTTGAGCTCACCTTCCTTCACCCTCGCTGAATAAATACGACCAAAAGCTCCCCTCCCTATCTCGTTTTGAAGCTCATACTTAGCTCCAAAGTTCTCACTGAAACCGAAGGTCATGTCCGAACACTGTTGTTGTTCCGGATGCTGAGACACCACTCCTTGCCGTGGGCTGCGGTATGAGGGCTGTGGAGAAATGTCCCCGACTAATGGAATGGTCTCGCTACTCGAGTTTGGTGGAAGTGGAGGCTTGAATCTGCTGTGTAGGCGCCGAGGAGGACCATCCCTGACTGACGGAATGGGGTCGTTTTGTGCACCTAACGGAAGCGGACTAGGCAAGTAGTGGGGGTTTGAGGACGGAATGGGGTCGTTATGTGACGTTGACGGAAGCGGGATAGGTAAGGAGCTGGGGTGTGACAAAGACGGAGAAGTATTCCCGACAGATGGAATGGTTGTGTTAGGGGAAATTGGATGAGGTGATGAGGGCTGGTCCAGATCGCCGGACGGGACGACGGTGGTAGTACTTCCATTTTGTTTATTCCCCCAGATTTTGCTGAAACGCTGCCCCATCTCTGAAAAAGTCTCTTGTTGCTCCTCAGTATCTGATCCAGCAATCAGTCAAAGACCACGACGAAGAAGAGGAAAGAATGGTTCGTGAGCGGGAGAGTTTGTGCAAGGCAGAGACAGAGAAACGACGGCGAGCGTTACGCATATATATAGAAAACGAACGGCTGGAGAAATTATGAGTGGCAATTAGCAAAGGATCACACATCAAATTAGATAGTTTGCGCCGTTGGATTTGCATAATCATTATATACTAGTGATGACTCACTCAGGCTAATGCCTGAAAACGAGTCTGAATCTTCTGTCGAAGATTACTCTGTCTTACTCTGTTCAGTATTAACGGTGCCGTTTTAATTAAAATTTTGACAGACGCCTGCGAGACCCACCACATACGTGGTTTTTATCTAAAGTCAAAGCCAGAATTAGTCGCTTTTAAATAATTGACGTTGAACAGTACGGAAGATGGCTTTAACAAGAGTCATTTAAATTTATATTTATTATTAAAACAAACATATGTCGTTATTTTGGTTAATTATTCTAAAGGACTAATAATTAATTTTATCCTTATTTTTATTAAGAACAAAATTAAAAATAACTACGAATTTAATGATATAATTATAATATATTTTTTAATAATAATAATGAATATAAAATTACTAAAAAAATAATTATTCTTTTAAACATTTAAAAATAGCTACTGATTATAAAGAATTAACAAAATTAAGCATATAATTTTGTTAAATATTATTATCAAGCACAAAATTTTAATTAATGAGGAATTTAATCATATTATTTAATATAATCAATAACAAAATATTTAAATCATAATAAGAATAATAGTAAGTACAAAATTTATTAAAGAAACATAATAAATTTTAATAACAATATAGTGGGGAATAATTATAAGGAAATTATAATTTTCATAATTTAAAACAATTAAATAAATAAGAATAATTAAAGAAACATAATGTTATTAACAATTTTATAATATAATTTATAATAATAATAATGAATATAAAATTAGGAAAAGTGATAATAATTCTTAAAAAATTTATTCCTTAAAACTGATCATAAGGAATTAGGAAAAATATCATATAATTTTTTCCTTATTATTATCAAGCACGAAATAGAAAATATTGAGGAATTTAATCATATTATTTAAGTTTGTTTATCACCAAATAATTAAACAATAATAAGAATAATATCAATTACAAAATTTATTATAATCACAATTTCAAAAGAATTAAATAAATAAGAATAAATAAAGAAACATAATTATTAATAATAATAATATAATGGTAAATAATAATAATTACATAGAAGAGGGAGAATAAGGGGAGGATGATAGCCGGGGTCGCCATCGCGATGTGTCATGCCTGCAAGAGTCCGAAGAATAGCCAGTCTCGCGATCACGAGCTGTCATTCCCGCGAGAACTTCTTGCGATCGCGAGCTGTCGTGCCCGCGAGATAGTTCCAGTCACCATTCTTGCGATCGCAATTCGTCGCGACGACGAGACTGCGGATCTTACGTAATCTCGCGCTCGCGATATCTCGCGATGGCGACATCGCCTATGACGCCCTCTTTATTTAATTTTTTTTGCTTTAATTTATTTCTATTAATAATATTTTTATCCTTCTCATTATTATTATTATTATTATTATTATTATTATTATTATT
>JAOSBO010000004.1:4407546-4420687 GCA_027563915.1 Erythroxylum rotundifolium
TTATATTATATAAGATGGATATGCAAATTGTCATTGTGTACTGAAATTATGTGTTATTTATTTTTTTGTACAGATAAATGGAAGGAAGTTCAAATACTCCCGATCAACTTACTTCAGGAAGATACAGTAATCCAGCTTGGGCTCACACTGGTACGGTTCCCGGTCAAAAGAATCATACCATTTACTTGTTTTGTAACAAGCATTTGAAAGGTGGAGGAATCACCCAATTGAAAAGGCATTTAGCTGGCATTGAAGGAGATGTGGAAGCATGTAAAAAGTAAGTCATGATGTGAAGTGACGGATGAAAACATTGCTTGATGAACATCAATTTGAGAAAGATAGAAGGGGAAGATTGAATTTTGAAATTAGTGGAAGTTCGTTTTTTGGTTTCTGTGATGATTATGGAAATGTTGAAGGTGGAAGTGGTACTGGTAGTGGTACTGGTAGTGTTCCATCTCAGCCTTAGGATCATGAAGAATCTGATGTGAGGAAGAGAAGAAGACAGGTGACTGGTTTCTTTGCACCACGAACAACTCTTGGAGCCCAACCTTCAATTCGTAGTGCAATGCAATCAAAAGATGTGACTCACAATGTCGATATGGCAGTAGCTAGATGGTGGTATGATACAAGTTCGTCATTTAATACTTCTTAGTCTTATTATTATCAACCTATGATGGATGCAATAGCCTCTTATAGTCTAGGATACAAAGGGTCATCGATTGATGATTTAAGAGGTAAACTTTTGAATTGTGCTGTTTTTGAAATTAGAAATTATTTGGCTGAAAGAAGAGTGAGTTGGGCTACTTTTGGTTGTTCAATTATGTGTGATGGTTGGACAAATAGGAGACAAGAGCCTATTATAAATTTTTTGGTTTATTCTTCAAATGGCTCTATGTTTTTGAAATCTATTTATGCATCTGACCTTATTAGAAATGCTGAGATTTTGTTTACGATATTTAATGAAGTTGTGAATGAAGTAAGGCTGAAAAATATTGTTCAGTTTATTACTGAAAATGATTCCGCTTATAAAGTGGCAAGGAAAAGGTTGCAGAATACCTATAATTCATTTTTTTTGGACTACTTGTATTGCACATTGCATTGACTTAGTGCTGGAGAATATAGGGGATCCTAGGTATTTTCCTATTATTGACGAGACAATGCAGAAGGCTAAAAAGGTGACAAAATTCATTTATAATCGTGTATAGATTTTGAATTTGATGAGAAGGGAATTTACCAATGATAGGAATTTTTGTCGCCTTGCTGTGACAAGATTTGTAACAAATTTCTTATCACTTCAATCTTTTGTTTCGTTGAAGAAGGAGTTGAGGCAAATGTTTACAAGTGATAAGTGGGTTGCATCTTAGCATACTAGGTCTAATGCTAGAGTAGAAGATTGTAGTATTATACTGGATGATAGAGAATTTTGGTCGCAATGTCAATTTGTTATTCGAGTTTGTGAGCCTTTGGTCAGAGTGCTTCGGTTGGCTGATAGTGAAGAAAAGCCAACAATGGGTTATATTTTTGATTCTATGGAAAGAGCGACGGAAGCAATCAAAGTCAATCTGAAAAATAAGCCTTCTTTATACACACCATATCTCCTAATTTGGTTGATGTCAATGATTTGGATTTGGAAGATAATCTTGGATAAGAAAGTATTGACATGTCATTTGGTGCATTAAATTTAAATGATAATCATGATGAAGCTCCTCTCAATGATGAGGATTTTGTACCAAATGATCACTAAGGTCAGTGCAGCTCTAGCTGGTATCCTCCCATTGACAATTGAATTCCAGGTTTTTATTTTTTCTCTTCTTTTAATTTTATTTGTATTTGATATTTATGATAAATTCTATATATGTAATATAACTGTAATATTTTTGTTTCAGGTTTAACTTCTACTTGATTGTTTCTTCGTTATCAACTCTTTTTGTCATATTTATTGTTCTTTTTATTGGATGTTTTGAATATTTTGATGTAATATTATTTATTAAAATGATGAAATTGTATTATTGCAATATTTTAAATACTTTGTATTATTCTTAATTTTATAATTGTATGATGATGATTATCTTTGTTTATATTAATTGTGGTTACTATTTATTAAAATATTTAAAAATTATTGTTATTTCATATTAATCGTCATTATTATTTATTATTAAGATTTTTGAAAGCATGGTTGATGTAAACAGTAAACTAGTAAGGTATACAATACAACTGTAAAATATACCAATATGGACAATTTTGCAAATTTTAAAAATTTTAGAGACTATTTCATAAATTTAAAAAATTACCCGAAATGGTAGTCGATACCGACCGGTACTGGTATAGTTCCATTCCAGGACTCAATCTGGTACCGAGCTCGGTACGGTATTCATAACTTTGAACATAGGACAAAAGAGATATGCAAAGTGACAAACTCACCCGAGAAATGGAAATTCAAATAATATGCATGGGACACTTTGAGATTGTGTCATAATATCAATCACGAGTAATTCGCTTTATCTCATAAGATTTTTTTCAACCCCATTGAAAACTTTGAGTGGTAGCTATTAGGGTAAACCTTATTTATGTATAACGAACTAAATTAAGAAAGAAAGTAGAGGTTAATAAGTTATGCTTTCTTAACTTAGAATTTCTAAAAGAACTTGATTAATTATGATTAATATTGTTTAAATTATTATTATTTTAACTAAAAAGAATTATTTATTAAATATAAAAAAACATTACAAAGTTACAAGAAATTCTAGTTACACGAGAGAATCAACAAAAACAAGAACAGAAAGTTACAATAAACTTATTCAAAATGTTCCATCTTACTTTCATATCAAAAGTAAGTTGATTGTGTGCTGATTTAGCTAGCATAATCTCCCTCATTTAGTTGAGGATGGCTTCAGCTAGGTAGTGTTTTTTCAGTGCCTTCCCCTTTGTAAAGTCTTTAACTCCTCTTTTCAATTGATATAAATAGTGTTGGTAAAAAGCTGTGCTCGTGATTCCTAAAATTTAGCTTCAATTGCTTAGTTTTAGCTAAGATCCAGTTCAACACCTCACTTCGCTCGTAATTCTGGCAATACTCTCCTGGCTTGTACATTACTCAACTCCATATTGTTTTAGAATATCTGCACTAGAAAAAAGAGATGCTTCATATCCTTCATATCCACCTTAGAAAGTAGACATATTGGATTAAAGTATCCAAACCACCTATTTTTTGTGCTAATTCTATTTTTAATAACGGGCTATTGACGGGAAATCAGGACAAAATCTGGTTATGACTGTAGCGAAATAATTACAAAACTTTTTTGCAAATTGGTTTTTTGAAAACAAGGATCAATTTAATTATATAAATAATTAACACATAAATCATAAAAAAGCGTGAATCTAAATTTGTCCCTTATTTGAAGGCTTGATCATGTTTTTGTCTTATCCCTCGAACTATTTCTGAAATTGATCCATTTCAACCACCACAGTCTTATAAATGTCCGACTTTTAAACATATTTACAAAATAAGTTGAGAAAATTCTGTAATACTTACAGAGAGAGATAAGTAAGAAGTGCTAGCTCCTTTAGAGCTTAAGCCTATTTATATTAGGTTTTGGACATTTTTGTAATTTAATTGAAATTAAACTTTAATTCCAACTAAAATTTAATTAGAATTACAAATAATTTTAATTAAATACTAATTATACCCAAATAAGATCCAATATCCCATATTGATCCTTATTTATTAAATATCTCATATTTAATCTTAAAGTTTCTTAAACTTTACAATCAAGTTCAACTTGATAAAATATCTTTGCTCTCTTTATAACCCATTAGATTTCCAAATATATTGGCAATGATTATAAATTATAATTATAATTCATAATTAAAATTAGAATTAGATAAATTAAATTTCCTTTTAATTTATCCTTAATTCTCCAATTAAAAAGTTTATAATCATTTATCAAGATTGTCGTCTGACAATATTTCATGACCACCTAAACATTAAGGAATGTTAAATAATTTTGATTAACCTTTTTGTGCATGATTTTTTTGTATAATTCAGTCCTTTCATCATATAATATTTCGATTAGATAGAGCATGAAATTAATGTCTACTCTTTTTGAGCCTAATTATATTAGTTCTCTACCATTAGCTATTGATTCAATTAATGGCATTTGTAAACTATTTACAAAGCATCATTCTACCTTGGCTAAGGATTTTTCGAATCAGTATTAATCGAGAAAAATGAAACATTTTCCCTAATTACTTTAGGGTGATGAATCATAACTTTATCATATAACTACCTTTATTTAGTTTATGTTACATTCAATGACTATCGATTAGTTGACCTCTAATTAAATAGTTCATAAGTAGTATCAAAATATAGCAATTCCTATATAAGATAACTTTGGAGACCTCACGTCAAAGGATCATTTATACAATCATCACAATGAGAGTTCCGTAGACATATAAGTAGTGCTCCAAATAGATTTCTCATATCAGGTTTGTTCAGTGAACTTATTCTTTAACAAATACCCATCCGTTTCTTTAAGTATCTCTATACTTTAGCCGAGGAGATTGACTACTTCCTTCATAAGGAAAAACAAGACGTATTTTAGTTTTTTACATTCTATTAATATCCAGTCTTAATAAAACAATAACTAAGAACAATTTAGGGATAGTACATAATTGCAATATGAATCTCATAATGATAATATCATTATAATTTCATTTGTAATGTATAATTATCCCATGAAATTTATCATATACACCTAAATATGTATAAAATAAAGAATACCTTTAAATAATTTATTACTAAACTATAACTAAAGCGATTGAGTATATGGCATCAACCAACAACCACATATTTATAGAGGCCTTATGGTTTAAAGAGTGATTCCAGAGTATTTCATACCAAGCAAATTCTCTCAAACTAACTCTGAAAATCAAACAACATGATTTGTTTTTAAATGCCTCATTGAAATTGAGATTCCATAAAATGCAGTCTTCACTTTGAGATCGTTGGATCTAAGCTAAGAATGCAGCCAGAGAGGGAAAAACTCTAAAGTTTGAAGACCATTCTCCATCATGTATTAGAGAGGAAACTCTAGAGTTTAGAGTATAGCTACTTAAATGCATAATCTCACTTCTTATAATAAGGGGATTGTATTATGTCCAGTTGTCAAAGAAAGTTAAATGTTGTTCCCATTCCCCAGTTGATGCTTTATCCAAGGATATACATGACTCCTCAAGCTCATGAGGTGTTTTTCGAGAGAGATCCTTGTTAGCTTCCGATTGTTTAAATTATTTTTCATACCAACTTATATAATACGCAAGAAAAATTTAGACAATATTATTAAAATAAATTTCCTTTTTTAAAATAGCATCTCAAAGTTTTGTAATAAGGTTATTACCATAAAGAATTACAAACTTTTCACAATTTTGTAATTATAGCTCAAAGCTTAAAAAGTGAAAATAAATTACTCAAACTTTTAATTTTAAACAAAAACAGTCTAACATTAATCTCTTTGTTAACAATACTGATGTGACTGTATACGTAGGATGTCAAGTTTCATATGAAATCCATGTCAGAATTTAATAAAATAATATCAAGTAATATTAAAGAAAATCAAAGAACAAAAGCCCTAACATAACTTTACCTCCTCTTATACCACACTCAGAACACTCTGTTGCCTGCTATAAAACACCCTCTCCTCTACCACACTCATTTTGTTCTTCCCACTAACTGCCCATTCTTTTGCTCATTGTCAAATTAATAAGTGATCCGCTAGACTTTCTTAAAAAGAGCTTTTAAATTATGCCTAATAGACAAATGAAGTTGTCTTAAGAATTAGGGCTCCAAACAAGACAAAACAAATGAGCTATGTGGAACCAAGCAACAATTTGTCTTGGTTGGAGCGCTGGCAATAGAAAAAGGAGAAGATATTTTAGTCTCTTTAATTACCATTATTTCAGGCATAAGAATTTAAATTAAGTGTCATTTGTCACTTTTGACTTTAAAAGCTCCCAATTCTTGTATGATTCCTTAGGGATGGCAAAGTTTTCTAAAATAATTTCTTCAAAATAAAAAATAATTTATTTTTTAATTAGATCAGGGTTTAGGCTATCTAGACCCAAGCTTACTCGAGGCCTAACTCTTCTAAGGAAGGTGATGTTGTTTTGTTTAAAATAATTAGACATCGAGTTTTTCTGGGCTTGGGACTGACCCATTGAAAACACTCAATTTAGGCTCATGGGCCAAAAATTGTCATCCTTATGATTCCTGCTTCCAAAGACGAGCATCCTAGCCTTGCAAGTAAATCATGATATATGCCACTCTTCAAATTTTCTCTATAGAAGCTTCAGTCTAGTGTGTGCTCGTGCAAATGTATTACCTTTGTTGAACTATAAGACTAATGGATTTGTAAAAGAATCATGAGGTGACTTTATGAAATAACAGCAAAGTGCTCTTTTATTCTTTGGATACATCGTAACGTAGCCTACATGCTAGTTAAAGTTTAGTCCTTCGTGTTATTTAGGTAACATGTTGATTTTATCAGCTTCCACCACCCCATCTTGGGGTCTAATATATACTTGTGACAGGGGCTTGTATGTTTTTTTTACATTAAATGAATCACCGTAATGTAAAGATCTGTTAAAGATGCAAGACCTAATAAACTCTTGCATATAGTTTATTTCTGTTGTATGGCATGAATCGAGGAAAAGTGAAAGATGAGATGAGAGAACTATAAACAAAAGCTTGAGCATTATTACTTTCAATTTCTTGTTCCAATACATTTGCAAGTTATTGATGATTGATGAAAGTGTGTGCACTTTTGTATATGTCATTTGGACATTTATATATTTTTTCCCATCTCTATAACATTGATTGGTAATGTCCTTGGAGTTCCATCCTAGTTTGACTGTTGAAAAATATAATATACTTTCTATTACTGATTCATCCCAATTTGTATTTGTTTTTAGTTGTTTGAAGTGAAACTTCTACTAAAATACTTTGGTCTCACATATCGTCCATTCCATCCTAATTTGTATATTGCTCTGTCGTTGCTTGCAGTATGATTCTAACTGAATGTTCTAGATGTTACCATATATAGATAACATTTATTTTGTTATAACTGTTGTATATTTGCTTATGCTGTACAACTATAATTAGGGGTAAATCAACTTGTAATAGTTCCAATAATCATTATTTAGATTGTATAGTTATAGCTATAATCACGTTGTATATTCATCTATTTATTTGAATAAAAGTCGAGATAATATCACAAGGTATCCAACCAGAATTTCTCTCTTTCTCTATCATATCTATCATGGTATCAAAGCTAATCATTTAGAAGCACTATTTTATTCTTTTGTGGAAGCATCTTGGTATTTTTTGTTGCGATCTCTGCTTGGGTATTTGGTGTGGCTGCTTTAGAAATTTCTTGTTCATTTATGACTTACTTTCGTTATTTTTTTTAAATGGTTGGTGGCAAATTAGACTCTGAATTTTGTGTTAAGTTTATAGGAAAGATTTATGAAACATAGGAATTTCAATTCCAATTATATGTTACTGGAAAGGAGTTATGGGGACATATCGATGGGACTGTTCCAACTCCAATAGATGCTACTTAATTGGCTCAATAGAAAATTAGGGATGCTCAGGTGATGTCCTGGATTATAGGTTCTTGTGATTCTCAAATTATTCTTAATTTGCGCCCATTCAAAATTACTAAAGCTATGTGGGAATATTTAAAAAAGGTTTATTATCAAAGGAATTCAGCTAGAAGATTTCAATTAAAGTGCGAGATTGCAAATTATACTCAGGGAACTCAATCCATTGAAGAGTATTTTTCTGGTTTTCAAAGTTTATGGACTGAATTTTCTGACATTGTTAGTGTTGCTGTGTCCGAAGATTCTCTCTACAATATATTGGTTGTTCATGAAATTAGTAAGCGTGATCAATTCCTAATGAAGTTGAGATCAGATTTTGAGAATGCTTATTCTAATTTAATGAATTGTCATCCTCTTCCTACCTTGGATGAGTGCTTGATCAACTTCTTCTTATGCAAGCTCATCTTGAACGTAAGAAGTTTACTAGAACACCACTGGCTTTTGTGGCTCATGCAAGAGGCAAAGGTAGAGACACGAGCAAGGTTCAATGTTTTAGTTGTAAGAATTACGGTCGTATAGCTCTAAATTGTACCTAGAAATTTTGCAATTACCACAAAAAATCAGGATACATCATCAAAGATTGTGTGATTCATCCCCAAAATCACCAACACACAGCTTTTTAAGCTACTACAGTAGCTTCACCTACATCAGCAATCACTCAGAATGCTAAACCAACAGTTCAAAATTGACAACACACTGTTTTTCAAGCCACTATAGTTGCTTCACCTACATTAGCAACCAATTAGAAAGCTAAACCACTAGTCCTTACTTTTGCAATGGTTCAAAAAATGGTTATTTCTACTTTAGGGATTCAAGATAAGGATAATCCATCCTCTACAACTTGGTTGCTTGATTTTGTAGCATCAAATCATATGACTAGTTCAGCTAAATTGCTTCAAAATGCCCGTCTGTATCTTAGTTCCGAATATATTCAGGTTGCTAATGGAAATACTCTACCTATTACTATTGTTGGAGATATTCCTCTAGTTTTTGACAACACCTTTATATCACCTGGACTTTCTAATAATCTCCTTTCTGTTGGACAACTAGTGGAAAATAATTGTACTTATGTTTTTCTCTTGATAGTTGTTTTGTGTAGGATCAGGTGTCGGGTCAAGTGATAGCGAAAGGGCCTAAAGTAGGAAATTTGTTTCCATTACATGTTTCTTTTTCAAGTAATGCCATTTTAGCTCACTCTACTATCTTCAATAAGAGTGAGGTTTAATATAATCGTTTAGGCCATCCTAATTCTACTATTTTGTCTGATTTGTTAAACTCTGGGCTATTGGATAATACTGATCAATTGTGTTCTTCTCATATTTCCTTTGATTGTTCAACTTGTAAATTAGGAAAAAGTGAAATATGTCCTTTTCGCATTGCTAGTAGTCGTGCAGAAAAATGCTTTTATATTATTCATAATGATGTATGGGAAATTTCACCTGTTATTTCTCATAAACATTATAAGTAATTTGTGACATTTGTTAATGATTATAGTTGATTCACTTGGATTTATTTTCTTCCTTTTAAATCTAAGGTTTTTGTTTTTGTTTTTAAGACTTTCCTCCAATACCTCGAAACTCAATATTATATTGTTATCAAAGTTCTTAGTTCAGATTCTTGTAGAGAGTAAATGTCTATTACCTTTCATGAATTTTTAAATAAAAAAGGTATTCTCTCACAATGCTTTTGTCCACATATTCCTCAAGAAAATGGTTTAGCGGAACGAAAGAATCATCTTTTAGGAGTAGCTTGAACTTTATTACTTGAATCTTTAGTTCCACCTACTTTTTTGCGTCGAAACTTTATCTAAAGCCGTTTATCTCATTAACAGATTACCTTCTAAAACTTTGCATCGTAATTCTCCTCATTATCATCTTAATCATCAATATCCTGACTATCAAATTTTGTACACATTTAGTTGTGTGTGTTTTGTTCATTTGCCTCCTCATAAACGTCATAAACTTTATGCTCAATCTATTAAATGTGCATTTATGGGATAGAATTCTAGCCACAAGGGTTTTGTTTGCTATAATCTTAGTTCCAAGAAGCTTTGAGTTTCTCACCATGTTGTTTTATTTGAAAATCAAAATTTCTTCCAAACCCATGTTCCATCATCACTTGAAGTTGCTTTTCTTCTTAGATTTGATGACTTGTATTCTTCTGTTGAATGGTTCAAGCTTGGATTTGTGCACAACCGATGTCCTTCACTGCCTCCCTTTCTTGATCCAGAATTGTCATCAGATCTAACGATCCACTATAATTTCTTGACCTCCAACTAAGTATGACTCTTATCATACAACATTTATTGCTGCTTTGTCCTCCACTTGGTTCCATCTTCTTACTCACAAGTAGCTAAGCATGAGTGTTGGAAAATTGCAATGAAAGAGGAGCTTCAGGCTCTTCAAGACAATCAGACTTGGGAAATTGTCCTTTATCCACTTAAAGTCAAGCCTATTGGGTGTAGATGGGTTTACTCAATGAAACTTCGCTTTGATGGGACGCTAGAATGCTATAAGGCAGGGTTGGTTGCTCTTGGTAATCACCAAGAATATGAGATTAACTATAAGGAGACATTTGATCCTATTGCAAAAATGACTATAGTGCGTATTGTTCTTGCTATTGCTGCTTCTTAAGGCTAGAAACATCAATAGATGGATGTCAAAAAAACTTTCCTTCATGGAGACCTCAAAAAGGACATATACATTGACGCCTCCTCCTGGTTTGTTTTCCTCTTCCACTTTGGAAGTTTGTAAGCTGAATCGTTCTTTGTATAGCTTAAAACAAGCTCCCCAAGCTTGGTTTGAGAAGTTCCACTTTGCCTTACTATAATTTCATTTTGTACAAAGTCAATATGACTCTTCCTTATTTCTTCATAAAACTTCCATGGGAATTGTCCTTTTTTTAGTCTATATTGATGAAATTGTTATAACTGGAACAAATGCTTTATTAATCAACCAACTTCAATAGCATCTTTATGATTCTTTTCATATAAAGGATCTTGGAAAACTTATCTATTTCTTGGGATTGGAAGTTCATACTGACTCTTTTCAAATATTTTTGCACTAGTATAAATACACTCAAGATTTGGTTACTTTAGATGGTCTTCAAGATTCTTCTTCTATTGATACTCCTCTAAAAGTGAATGTTAAGTTTCATACTGAAGAGGAAGAGCTACTTTCTTATCCTGTATTGTAATGATGATTAGTGGGTAACTTGAACTACCTAACTATTACTAGGCCTGACATCTCTTTTGTTGTCTAACAAGTTAGTCAGTTTCTACACTCTCCAAGACATTTACAATCAGTTGTTGTACATTGCACCATTCAATATCTGAAAGGTACTTCTTCTCGTGGTTTATTCTTTCCTATTGGATCTCCTAAGAAATTGATTGCCTTTAGCGATGCTAATTGGGCTGCTTGTCCTAATATTTGTCACTATGTCACTAGTTGGTGCATATTTCTTGGAAATTGTTCGACATAATGGAAGAGTAAGAAACAAAATTATGTCTCAAAATCTTCCATCGAGTTTAAATATCGTGCTATTTTTGCTACATATTCTAAGATTACTTGGCTTCAAGGATTGTTGACTAAGCTTGGGTTTCCTCCTTATGATTCCACTTCTCTTCATGATTATAACACTAGTGCCATTTAAATTGCTACTAATCCAGTTTACCATAAGTGTACTAAGCATATTGAAGTGGATTGTCATTATATTAAGGAAGCTATGAATACTCATGATGTTTCTTTTCCTCATGTTTCCACTACCTTACAGATAGCTGATGTGTTTGTAAAAGCTCTCCCTCGATAATGTAACCAGTTCCTTATCAACAAATTGATGCTTCTTAACCGATCAACATCAATTTCAGAGGAGATGTTACCATATATAGATAACATTTACTTTGGCATAATTGTTCTATATTTGCTTATATTGTACAACTATAATTATAAGTAAATCAACTTGTAATAGTGTTGATAATCATTCTTTAGATTGTATAGTTATACCTATAATTACGTTGTATATTGATCTATTTACTTAAATAAAAGTCGAGAGAATATCACGGGGTATTCAACTAAAATTTCTCTCTTTCTTTATCAAGTCTATCACAAGATAATACGATCTTATTTTTTGGAGTTTCCAGAAAAAGTAGAGGTGATGAAAAACAAACAACAATGTATGATTGAGGATCAAATCAAGAAAAAATTCTTTCCTTTCAGAGCAAATTAAACCCGTGAAGTTTTGACTGTGTATGTTTGTATGAAATGATTTACACATATAGATTGGTCACTTACTCTATAATTAATTATTTTAAATCTAGCTGTAATTTTTTTTATTTACAAGGATAACAATAATTATTAATTTAAAATTATTTATTACAAATTAAATAAAATTCAAAATTTTATTATAATTTATCCTAAATAAAACAATAAAATAGCTGACAAGAATGTCTAATGTCATGCCTAGAAGAGAAGCCGTAAATGTTTGTTATTGTGTAGAAATCATCACCAAATGGCACACATTCAGTGACAATTTCTGGAAATCATCATTGAAAGCTTGACATTTTCCAAACTTATTAAACTAACATTTTTATAATCTATCGTAGTAAAGATATGCTTTATTGGAGATTTATTTTGAATGTTTACAAAGTATTATTAAAAAAACTCACAACATAATTTTAAGTATTAAACAACACCATTAATTAATCAGTAGTATTTACTAACATTGCAAAAATTAGTGATAAAAATGTTAAATAATTTTATCAATATAATAATATGATATATGGAGTAGTACGAACCTTGAATTCAAAGTTAGCCATTTCATACAGTCATAGAACTAGAATAATAATAGCCCACATTCAATAATACACAACTTGACCCCTAAGTAGTAGATATGCTGCTTGATAAAATTATTACAGATACAATAATAAATCTAACTTTAAAGCTGAGTTCAGTTGATTGACTGGCTAAACGACCATGATATAATTATTTATTTGGATTCTAAGTAACATGAGATTCGGTAAAGGTAAATAAGTCCCCAATGTCTGGATTCCCGAGAAGGGTCTTTGCACGTTCGAACGCACCAATTGGAACAATAACAGTTGTTCCCTCAAGTGTAGGGTTTTTCACACCCTTTTGCAACAACTTTTCCACTATAGCAAAACTTGTAGAGGATACAGTGAATGAGTCGCTAGATTTAGTACCTAAAACAAAATTAGTATAGAACTTAGATATTGTCATATTATTAAACCGTTAAATGAACTGAAATTGGAGTGATATGCATACGTGAATGAGCAGGCGAAGTATATGGAATTGATGAATTTTCTAAAACAACTGATTTTCCTAATCCTTTACGAACTGTGTGACATTGCTCCCGCCTTCATGGCCATACATTTCATCTTTAAAACTCAAGGAAGGTTAAAACAACATGTAGTATAAACCATCAAATGTGAATATATATAATAGCTTCATAAAAGGAAATGAGATGTACATAA
>JAOSBO010000004.1:4420787-4432850 GCA_027563915.1 Erythroxylum rotundifolium
GTCTATGCACATTCTCCAAGCATTTTGAACTCTTGATGGAATGAGTTCATTACTCTCATTTCTCACTACTGTGATACTGCTCTTTTTTGGTACTACCTGTATCGGGCTTACCCACTCACTGTCTGATATGGCATATATAATTCCCGCACTCAATAACTTAGATACCTCCTTCTTAATCACATTATGAATAAGAGGATTCGACCTCCTGAGTGGTTGCCTAACTGGCCTTCAGCCAGAAGAATCTTATGTGTGCAAACCAATGGATCAATTCCTGGTATGTCCCCTAAGGACCAACCTATAGCCCTCCTATACTTTTTCAACACAGAAACTAACCTCCCTTCTTCAGAACTACTCAGAGAACTGGAAATAATAATAGGCAATTTGCAATCATCAACAAGAAAAACATATTTCAAGTTAGAGGGAAGGTTTCAATTCTAAATTAGGGGGTTGCACAATAGAAGGAACTAGCTTAGTTATATCAAATGCATTCAATGAGAGTGGTGCATCCATGTGGCTTGGGGAAGAGGATATAAGCTCTGTGTGGCATGTATGTCCTCCACATTCCGACTCAGTTCCACCATCAGATGACTTGGAAACAGCAGAATTAGGTTCAGTCTGATCAATAGAAGAAGAAAGTAAATAATAAGTGAGAGTGGTATTAGAAGGGTTTAGAACAGTAGCAAGATCACTGCTATCCTCTTTAAATACTTCAACACCACTTGAAGGAGAAACTACATTCGCAGATTGAATAATAGCTCCCTTATCATCAGCTCCTACAAAATCAAGAAACACACCTTTCTCAAGGCTATCAAGTGCAGAATTAGTAGTAATATCAAAACAAAAAGATGCATCAAAATTTTGTGGAGTAGAAAGCCAGCTATCTATCTCCAAACAATAGACACATGATACATCACCCTCACATGCACAAAAATCAGAAGAACAGGGTGAGGATGAACAAGTAAGTGCATTATGATGATTGACCATCTTACACCATTCGGGCTCATGCGCTTCAATCTCATGCAAATTTTCCACATCATTACCATGACATTCAATCAAACTAACACCTAAGTAAGAACAATCCTCGTAACAATGGCTTATAGCTTCTGAAAGGTTAAATTGCACTTATTGATCACCAATTCCCATAGTTATAAGGCCCTTCTTTATGTTAATTATGGTCTCAGCAGTCAAAAGGAAATGCCCACCTATAATCAAAGTACTCTCAGAAGAAAGCTCATTAGTCATATCTAAGACATAAAGGTCAGCAGGGAAAACAAGACCTTTGACTTGCACAAGGATATCCTCTAGAATGCCTTTAGGGTATCTTACAATCCTATCAACTAGACCAAGCACTACACTAGTGTCTTTCAAAGCTTCAATACCCAAGGTCTTATAAACAGAGGTCGGCATGACATTAATTGCTGCACCTAAGTCAAGTAAGGCATGAGAAATAGTAGTTCTATCTATGGTGCAGGGGATAGTGTAAGAACCCGGATCTTTGCATTTAATTGGAAATTGTGGCTCAAATAAGGCACTAACACTCAACCCTAATTAGATTCTCTCACTATGCCTATATTTTCTCTTGTTTGTGTATAGGTCTTTTAAAAATTTAGCTCACTTAGGCATCTTTTTAATCAATTCAAGCAATGGCACATTCACCTAAAGTTTGATAAACATTTCAAACAGTTCATCATTATCTTTCTTGTCAACAATATTTTTACTAACCAAGTAAGAATTTGGAAAATGCAAGTCATGAATGTTTACCTCATCACCTTTGAAGTTGGAAGGTGATCCTTCCTCCATTGGTCTCTTCATGATAGTAGTGGCCTTTTCATCTTGCACCACTGGTTGGTTTCGAGACTTCTCCATTAGCTTCTTTTCTTGTAGGCTTTCAGATTGAATAGAAGCTTTCTTCTCAACTTGGGAAGTTTCTTGAGTAATGTTAACAGGAGGAGATTCAACTTCCATTTCCTCATCAACTGGTTCTTCATCCTCGTCATTCTCTCTTAAACTCACTTTCTTATCCCCAATTTTCTTCCCACTTCTCAGTGTGATTACATTCAAAGATTTTGGATTTATCACTATGTTGGAGGGTATAGAACCACTACTCTTTGCTTGTTGCTCACTCAAGTTGTTGGAGATTTGAGTAACAAAAGTGTTCAAGTTTTTATGCTTAGTCTCTATTTGCTCTAATTTAGAGATCACATTTTGTAGACATGAGTCCATCTTATTCCCCATAGCATTCAACTTAGCATCAGCTTGTGCCTTCTCTTGATCTAACCTTGAACTAATCTCGGCAATACCCTTCATGATCATGGCCAATTCATCACCCTTAGGAAAAGAAGATGATGTCCCTTGATTAGACACCAATTGATTGGAAGAATTTCCTTGAGTGGTTCTTTGATCTCCACCCCATCTAAAATTAGGATGATCTCTCCAACCTGGATTAAAGGTGTTAGATTAGGGATCCCTCTTTTGATATTGGCCATTCCTATTTTGGTAGAGGGCATGAACTTCTTCATATCTGACCCAATTATTGGAGGCATGCATCATGGATCCACATTACTCACAACTAGCTACTATGGCTTGAGAATGACCCAGTGAATTAACTTGCTTTGCCTTCACATTATTCTCCAAAAGATTGAGTCTTTTCTGCACTCAGTTTCCTAAAGCAGCAATTTCAGCAGGAATATCTTGGGAAGAACCTAAAGAGGTGTTGTACACCCTTCTTGTGTCTCCAGATTGAGGGTCATCAGTAGCCATCTTCTAAAGTAGGCCCCATGCAGCATTGGGACTCAATTCTCTGAGCGAACCATTTGTTGCAGCATGAATTGAGGGCTTATGATGTGGAAGGAGCCCTTCATAGAAGGAGTTGACCAGATCATTCTTCGAAATATTGTGGTGTGGACATTGGGCTAGAAGTGTGATGAATCTTGTCCATTATTCATGCATGGATTCATTATCTCGTTGCACAACACTGGTTATCTCCTTTTTTAGCCTTGAAGTCTTAGAAGCAGGAAAATATTCATCTAAAAATGCTCCTTGATCCCAGGTCAACGTGGTGAAATGTTGAGGTAGTGAGTAAAGCCACTCCTTGGCCTTGCCTTCTAAGGTGAAATGGAATGCTCTCCTTAATACATTTTCAAGCTTTGCTCTTGGTGGTTTCATGGAAGAGCACACCATGTGCATAGTCTTCAAATGCCTGTATGGATCATTACCTGCAAAGCTAGGGAATCTAGGTAAGGAAGAAATTAATGCTCCCTTAATTTCAAAGTCAACATCATCAGTATAAAAGCTACAAGGGTCATAATCAACATTGGAATTATTAATCTCCCTCATGCTTCTAATATCCTCGCCATTATTCCCTAGGTTATTCTCACCATGTCCGTTGTTCCCATTAGGCCCATTATGTCCATTATTACCATTATCACCATCCACGGTTTCTTGCTCTAATTCAGAATCAGTAACAGACATGTGTTTACTAGAGGTAGATCTCTCACTAGGTTCTTGTTCACTCGATGACAAACTTGACTCTTTTGAAATATGCTCTTCCTCAACAAAAACTTGACTTGCCCCCTCTATTCTCCTCTCTCTTCTAATCTTTTTCACTAACATCTCAAGTTCAAGATTTAAAGGATTCAGAGGTAAAGCCTTATCACTCCTAGGTATAAACAGTAACAAAAAGAACGAGGTGCAAATTTGACTTACAAAACAAGTTTCAAGTAAAAAAAAAGTATGAAAGTGTGTGTATATATGAATGTATGAGTATGAATGAGAAACACGTTATAGTATGAAAGAATGTGAAACTTGTAATATGCATAAGTAATCAAAGAATGTCAAAAACTTCACCAATATGCATAAAGAATATGCAAAATGCAAATGGAAATGGACTATGCAATACTAATACAAGTATGAGACTCAACACATATATCCTTAGTCAAACGTTACTTGGCACTTAGTTACTAAGGAACCAATTTCTTGGTCCCCCAGCAACGGCGCCACTTGAAAAAACCTTTTTGTTCGATTGTCGCCTTAGGGTTATTTCAAAAATTTAACCAAGGATTGCATATAGCGCAACCTCAGGTTGTTCTCTTTGAGGAACCAAAAGATGAAATTAATTTCTTAAGTAACTAAATGCAATGTAGCCTAAACTATAAAATGGGGTTTGATTTGAACAATTACTGTTAAAGTTTGCAACGAATTGAGATAAACACTAAGGACTTGTTTTTGGTATTTTAAAATTAAAATGAGTAATATGAAATGGTAATGAGTTGATTAAATTAAGAAGAAAGGCGCACTTAATTAACAATGATAACGCAATCCTCCAGTTCAATAGCGCAGGCAATCATCACTCAAACAGATATAGGAGTTAAAACAAATGAACCAAGAATTAAAATCGAGCTTTTAATCTAACAACCGAGCCACTTCGAATTGTTACAAAAATACTTTCCAAAATTCTAATCTACTAACTGCCACCAGAATAGTAAAATAAAACGAAGGATACTAAAACTAAAGCTCAAATTTCACTCAATAATTAAGAAAACGGGATTAACACAAGCAACTAATATAATAATCCAATCATTCAAGCCACCTTGAATAATCACCAAATAGTCAGTAAAATTTCAATACCAAGTCTTGACCTAAAACAAAGTAATGAAATTAAACCCAAAATCAGCACAATATTAATTGCTAAACAATAATTCAGCCATAAAATTTTCCAATTCAAAGACTTAATTCATACATAACTTCAAATAATTAAATAGTTATTCTAAGACCTAGGAATCACTAAATAATCAAATGGGTAGAAAATAAATGCAGCATTAAACTCCCCTATTAAAAACCCAAGCTCCTGCCATTGCCATTGAATCAAAAGATCAGCATGAACTAGCCACAAAAAACCATGGGAGGCACTGTGAAAGGTGAGCTCCAATGGTCAGCCATGGAAGGTGAGAATAGTGGTTTTAGATTTATGGGAGATGATGGTTTGGATTTTTGTGGGAGACCAAGACCGAAAATGAAACCTAGATCTGTCTTCTTTTTGAACGCCTCCAACCCTCTCACTTGCGCCTCACACACCACACAACAGGCACACCTTCGACAGATGCCTCCCTCCCCTGTAGCATGATATATCTCATTAATTTATATCCCAGCCTTCTATTCTTTTCAAAAACCCTTGCCAAACTCACGACTACACTGTCGTTTACTTGCTTTGTTTTTCCAAACCCATAAGCCTCCTTCATTTATCTTCCGCACACTATCGTTTCTATCAAATTCCTGTGTCTCTCCTTTTGGACTCTGCGTTTGCATTTTGTCTTTCTAGCTTGCGTGTTATGTCCTTTTCTCTCTAGCTGTTGCGTTGTTTTCTACATGTGGTGTGGTTTCTTCACGTCATCGTTTTTTTTCCTTCTTTCAGCAACATGCGTGCCTCACTTCTTAACTTCCCACGTTGTTGTTTTCTCCTTATCCCAACCACGCACGAACATCTCATCTTTCTCTTCCACGCTGTCGTTTCTTCTCTTCTTTTTCCAGCTGTCTCAACGTTGTCGTTTTTGGTCTCTTCTCCAGCTATTTTAATACCTTGGATCACTACTTCTTTACCTTTTTGACCTCTAATTTCTCCAAGTACCTTACAAATAAAGTAGCATAAATTGTCCAAAAATCAATTTATTACAGTTAAATCAAAATATGACAATTTTTGCCCCTATAAACACAAATTAAATGTAAGGCACAATAATTCAAATAATATTCAAATAATTCCCTAAAGACCAATTAGTGACAAAAACTCATCCAATTGATATGACAATATATGTAAATAAATTAGTTTGTCACTTACCTTCAGCATGTCAGGTAGTTGAAGGAAGACAACTTGCTCCAAAATTCTTTAGACAAAGTTTCGGTAATATTTCAATACATTTTACTATATGTATTGCAATTTTACTTACAAAAAATAATAACTTAACTCATATGTATTTGTCACAGATGAATCTTAATATCGTTGATACCGACACACTTGAGGTTTCAAGCAGTGTTACTTCATTGTTGAAACAAATGGTGAAGGATAATCGATATCGACTTCATAAATATTATCAATCTTTCCTTTTTGATGAAGAAGCAAGGAGGCATGTTCCGGAATGGGTGACTCCAGAAAATTGAAATGAAATGTGTGATTATTGGGCTTTAACGAAGGTTCAGGTTTGTTTCTTTCTCTTCATATTTCCTTACTTCGCTTAATTCAGGAAAAGTGTGAGAAAGCCAAGGTTAACAGAGCAAAAATGAAAACTCTTCATAACACAAGAGTTTGTAAGTGTAACATTTTCAATTTATTATTTTATTTTTTAATACAATAAATTCTAATTGGTTATAATTTTTAAAATTCATATTATAGAGTCAAAAACAACTCAAAGGACCAGAGTATGATAGGATCACATTGTACAAGTATAAACACTACAAAGAAGGTTAAGGTTGGACGTTTGAAGAGGCACAAAATAATTATGTAAGTACAAATAAATTAATATAGCAATTTATTTTTCTATGTAATAATAAGTAATAATTTTTTAGTTAACTCGACTTTCTACTTAAATTGTAGGACAAGATGGAAGAGTTGTTGCAGACGACATTATTTGAGGGGAATCAGCCCAATGTCGATGACATTTGTAACAATGTCTTTGGTACACGATCGGGCTATATCAAAGGTCTTGAGTATAGCCTTACGCCTGTAAATGCATCTTCATCACGACCACATATGTGACGACGCTTCAAGAGGAGAACCAGACACTAAAGACTAAGTTACAATATACAGAAGAGAAGTTAATTTGTAATATAAAAGAAGTGAACAAGCTTCAAAAAATGGTTAAGCAAATACTAGGTTCTGCATTCGTTAGTAGTAATGACTTAAATAAAGACTCTTAGTTTGTAAATGATGTGTAAATATTTTTTTATATAAAATGCATTCCATTTTATATGTTTATGTTATTTCAATTTATTATTATTTAAAAAAATATGTCACCAACATTAATTATAAAATGAATAATTTTTATATTTCAAAATGTCTTAAAAATTCCAATAAATTAAATTAAAATTGGTTTTAACAGTAATAATAATAATTAAATTTAAAATTAAAATTTGTCACTAAATAATATTAGCTACCACCAAAATCATCACAAAAAGTTATTACCTACATTTACAAGAACGTCATTAAAAATGTTTTACTATAACCATAAATTAGTAGCTAAAACTATTTTGTTACAAAAACAAATTCGTCACAAAAAAAATTAGCTACCAAAACTAAATCATTACAAATTACCTACACTTGTAGAAACATCTCTAAAAGCGTTTCTCTACAACAAACAATTAGTAGGTAAAACTATTCTGATACCAAAAGGAAATCATCAATAAAAATAATTACCTACAAATATAGTTTAGTAGGAAAAACTATTAGTTACAAAATAGAAACGTCGCAAAAAATTATGTACGATGTTCTTTATTCTCATCGGTTATACTTTTTACTGACGAATTGTTTGTGACGAAAATGTTTTGGCGATGATTTTAGAAAAATGTAGCAGATGTTATTTTGCTACCGAGATTCAGCGACGATATTTTTTCGTAAATTAGTATTTGCAATGATTGATTATTGTTTAACGACGTTTATTTTGGTCACTAAAAGTAGTGTTTGTTGTAGTGTATTTAACGATTGTGGCTCCGGCTATTGCTGCTCCATCCCAATTTGTCCTTTGTTCTATTGTTTCTTGAAGTTGAACTTCTTTGTTTGATACAGACCAAATGTTCAAGATATCGCAGTCTAAATTGAGCAGACCAGAACCAAACAACTATATATGATTAGCTTGAAGTCTTGGAGTTTTGGTACAAACAACAATTTGTCTTGGTTGGAGCCAAAGTTTTCGAGACAGTTTCATCTTTCTATCAGGGTATAACTTTAAAAGCATCCTTTCAAGAAAGTCTAGTTGATCACTTATCAATCTGAAGGTGGGCAAACGGTGGGAGAAAGTTAGTTTAGAGTTTTTTATTCTTTGATTTTTGTTAATATTAATTAATTAATATCTGATTTTGTATGATACTTGACATTCCCTGTAATTTGTCACGTTAACATTGTTAACGAAAAGATTAATGTTAAGTTATTTCTGTAAGAAATTGTAAGTCTGGACTTTTTATAATCAGTTTTAGTACTTCGGGCTATAATTAAAAAGTTATAAGATGGTTGAGATTTTTTTTTATAATTAACCATTTTTAATATATAACTAATAATAAAAGATTGATAATGGGCCATTAAGAGTGAGTCATCCTGGGGCTTCTTAAGCCTCACTTACGCATGTATTAGGCCCGTTTTACATTCTTATACTTCTGTCACACTGATAACCTTAATGAATATTATTCTCACCCTAACTTGGGAGTTTGGCTATAGATGTGTGTTCACTTAAGTGAATTTTTTAGAGGTCATTAACATTCTCTCAGCATCTTCTCATTTAGTTTTCTTTGTGGAAAATTTTTTGATCGCACGTATACGTGTGTTAATCTATCGGGACTAAGATGTGCAGTGGACACATGCATATTTATCGAGAAGAGAACCAATGTGCAGATAGTTTGGCATCGTTCGCTTGGCTCTCCAGTCCAGGATTGTATATTCTTCGGGAGCTGCCGATGCTCACTAAGGAGTTGCTACCCTGTGACATGCAAGGAGAATTGTACGGGCGAACACTATGGTAAGTATATTTTTTCTTTTGTTTCTGTTTTTTTAATATTTTCCTTATAATATATAAAAAAAATGGAAAAAACGAAACTCAAGATCCCGATCCGAGTTCATTCGTTTGGTATCCTATCGGCAGATTCTGAAAAGGAAAAAAACATGGTTGGTTAATATGGAATCAACTTAATAATTATGATGCTTATCAAACAATCATATAAAAGCTGCTTTCTAGCTATTACTATTTGCTATTTATTTATGAATGATTTAAATAGTTCTTGACCGAGTATTGACAGTGGGAGAAACTCTCTTAATACCCACGAAATTAAAGGAGAAGATTCAATCGATTAGGTCTCCACTAGTCACATTCAAGATTAGAATGAACAACGAACTGATCCATACTTATCAAGAGCTATTCTCCGACATCGGTAACTCTTTAAGTGACCTGGTCTCTTAAGAAAACTTTTGGCTTCTCAGTTTATACTAACTTAAAGACTCAAACATGCTTTCCTTAAGTTGCTCTTTTTCTTTTTAGCTGGTGGTTTAGTAAAGGCGTTGCAAGGAGAGCCTTACCTAATCACTTACACCCTTTAAGGTAGACATTCTTAGAGTAGCTTGAAAGGAACTCCATATAAACTTTGCAGAATGTACTTTAGCCAGCTTTTTCGATCCTTAAGTTTGGTTTTGCACGAAATGACGATGACACCATCTGCTCTTGCCATTTGATACTTTAATGTAAAGGGGTGTATAGTAAACTTTATAGGGAAATAAGTTGGTGGAATGTTGGGATCGGTCGATTGTAATTATGGACATACCCTATCGTTTTCCATTCACTTTTTTGGTGAGGAAAGTTAGTTGTTTCAACAAGCAACTGTCATGCTATAACAGAACGTCTTCTCGAAAAGGGATATTGTAGAATCTGTACGTAGTCAGTTCGAGAGATTTATTTCTACACTTAAACTTCAGTTTATCGCACCAGCTGTCTTAAAGCTATTCAGCTCCAGTGTTGAGTATATGTAGAACGCAATCCGTACTCATGTTAGAGACTGTTCGCTCCATGCATCCACAATGTTAAAATAATCAGACAAAAAGGAACGCAAAAGATCTATGTTGAGCAACCATAAAGATATGCGAGTATATAATATAGAAACGATTATAACTTTTCTACTACCTAGTTAGGAAGAGATAATCTGCATATTTCATTTCATAATTAATTTGATTTTTTAGAGATTACATTGTTAAATGGAGACATTTTAGTAACAGTGTAACGAGTAGAAGTAATTAATAATCATAAACTGTAAAATTAATTAGAATTAAAAGATTATAATAATTATAAATACATAATCAAGGGCGATAACTTCAATTTTTTGTACATGAAAATAGGAAATATAAAATCATTTTCTGAATAAGTAATTAGGGGGCCTGAAAATAATTAGACAAATACTTTGTCGGTGCTTGAGAAGTATGATGAATTACTGACACCGAGGAGCCAGCAATAAGACACCGCATGTGAATCATCGAAACACTCAAATAGGGACCGTGAAGAAGTAGAACCACCTTGAAATTCTGAAACCAGCGTCAGGCACTGACACTGGTTTAAACTAATATCAGATATGCCAAACTACACATCTCTGCATGTATTTTTTACCAACGGTACCGAACCATGCATCGGTGTCCTATTAACAGACTAATTACACACACCCACTTTAATCCGTTTCATGTTGCTCCAAAGATAGATTTTACGTGGGTATATATTGACATTGTAATCGATATTGTACCAATGAAGTACAAGGGTTATGGATAAGAATCTTGGAGGGCCAAGTTCTATTAATGGCAGAACATGATCTAATGATTATCCCACTTAACTGCAGCAAGACACAAACAGTGTTTCATTATCAACTATAAAACTTGAGAACAAAGATCGAGAGAGACCACAGAGAGCAAGAAAGGAACATGAGCATGTGAGCATGTGAGTGAATGTGGGGATTGACGAATAAATGTACAAAACAACGGAGCAAAAGCGAGCTGCAGACAAAATAACTAGATCCAAAAGCAAGTTGAGTTGTCCCTAGCTGAGAATAACTTCCCTCAAAAAAAAAAATTGAAAGGCCTTGCTTTCATAGATAATCCGATTCTTTCAAAGTGCCACTATGATCCCACGCTTGGTCTAACGTTGTAGACAAGATATATGCAATCAGAGATACGCTCCAAGAGAAAATTATACCACATACCTTTCTCTTCTGCCATACCCTGTTCTTTTCTTACTTCATCAATATAAAACAGGGAGAAACATAGTTAAGTAAATTTTAATTTTTGTCAATTTATATTTGAGAATCATCAAATTAAAACTCTAAAAGCATGCTTATCCTTCATTTTCATTAAGTATTTATAAATCAAGGTCCAAAATTTTAGTATAATTCATGATTTGAATAATCATGATAAAGCTAAAGAGATTCCCATTTCTTTAATTATCCAATTATTAAAGCTCTAGCGTCAACGTAATAATGAGTTTGATTATTGACTAAGTAAAAACAAAATAATTTAAAAATTAAAACCCAATAAAGATGCCTCTTTCTTTCCTTCGTAATATCCGTCCTCCTGAGTTTAATTATATAAAAAAAATAAAAGCTTCTTACTACTACACATATTTTCAGACAAGTTGGGAGAAAGAATCTTACGCCAAATAGATACCAGATCACAAACAACAATTATTTCCTTCAGGGAATCAACACTTGACAGATATAGCTCCATCTCTCCTGACAAAATCTGGGCACCTACGCCACCTAATTTATTTCCCATACTAACAAACCAAAAACACATAATAAATCAACACGTCATAATCACCAACAAAACCTACAAAGCACCCCTATACTCCTTTGTCTACTAGTATTAGCAGAGCGGCCTCCGTTCCGTCGAACGAGGCGTCGTTTTTCCCCTTCCCTCTGCTTTTCACTCACTCCCACAAGTACACGGTTTACAAAAATAATGGATAATGAGAAGAACATATTACTTCCGTTCTTTTTTTAATCTCTTTATAATTTATTTTTTCTGGTTTGCGGCTCTGGCAACTATAAACACGCACCCACCGCCAGTTGTTAAAATAAAAACTTGCCCAAGGGATAATTAAAGAAAGAGAAAACGACCTTGTCGTCCTCATGACTCGGCTTTTCCGATCCAAATCTTGCGGCCTCGGCGGACTCACTGAGTTGAGGCCCGTCACTCCCCCGAATCAGTTCTTCCAACGCAGCGTTGAAGAAGATGAGGACAACGAGTTCTGTGATGAAGAACAGCAAGAGGAGGAGGAGGAGGAGGAGGATTACATTGACGCTTCTAGAAACCCATTGAATACTCCTTTTATCAGTCCGGCG
>JAOSBO010000004.1:4446667-4464244 GCA_027563915.1 Erythroxylum rotundifolium
GTCTGCTTTTCATTCTGTCTTATTTTGTTTGTCATCAAAATCTCTTTATACGTGAAGTCAAAATTCTGACTTAACATGAAATACCTACAGCATCGCAAAATGTACAACATTTTGCTACTAATCGGTTAAATCATCACAAAAAATATTTGTTTTACCTTTTTCGATGATGGATATTTTCTTCGCCTAAAAGTATAATTTTGCTACAAATTTTGGAAAACGTCACCAAAAGCATTTTCTTTACTTCTTTATTGTTCTTAAAAAAACTTTATCTTTATTTTCGATCAGTTTTTCCTCTGCAGTCTCTATCAAGTCTTCCCAAAACCAACGATCTTCGACATCTTACCCACGTATCTAAGTCATTGAATTAATCTAAACACGATCTGTAATCCTATTACTTCTTTATTACTGTATGTTTTACTTTCAGTTTTCATCTTCATTTCTACATCTTTTACTAACTAGATCAACTCTTTGTTTGTCAAACTTGGTTTTTCACAAGTTTTATATCTCTTCGATCGATTTTCTCCTATTTACCTGTGATGTTTGCATTTGGCTCTCGAGACAACAGGAGAAAGAAAACAAGCATTTTACCATTGTTAAATAGAAAATTGGAGAATTTTATCCTTCTAGGGTAGATCTGTACATAGGGTATTTTTTGCAGTGCTAAAGTTGATTTCTTTATATTTTGTATTTGTTGTTTGATTTCTTGTGTTATCTTATTTGCACATTGTCGTTAGAGAGTTTGAATTTTGCTCAGTTAATTTTCGGAGTCGAATTGGTTTAGTTAACCTCACTATTACTGAATCTTCTTAAGTTGTTTCTGGATTTTGCCTATTGAGGAACTTATCTTAATGCATCCTACTGTGCATTTGTGACTTTGGGCTTTCCTCTAGTGCTGCAAATCACACAGGTATTTTCTTCGATAATTCAAAATAGGTAGATTGTGTCTCTTTTGTGTGTTACTGTCCAGATTTAAGAGGCTCAACGTCAAAAAAGTTGCATTGTTGAGTACTTCTACCTCATGTGAGTTAATGCTTTGGATGTGTTACTAAAGTTGAGACATTTATTCACTGAATCAGTATTATTCTTTTGTTTTATTTTGAGTTATTGTGATTATTCTTTTGTTCTTTCTATCTATTGAGATTATTCACTAAAACCCTTTAGGTTTTTATTGTGAGTTCTTAATTATGCATTTGATGTAGGAATGGTATTTATGGTTATGTTTTAAAGATGATTTACTATCCATCTTTGTTATTTCTTTTTGACTATCTTCCCATCGACGTTTAACATTTAATCTCACGAAAGCTTTCTTTCTGCATTGATGAAATTGTTTCAAGAGTATTTTACTTCTTTTCATTTCCATTAATAGTAATATAGAGACATATAGATGATATTATATTTATGTATATGAAGAACATAGTCATGTTTATTCTACGTTAAATTCTAAATTTTGAATTAGATGCAAATTGCACAATAAAATTTTGAAATTTTGGTAAGGGTAACTTTCATATCATTAGGCACATTGAAGATGTATAGGTGCTAAATTGGACTAGTTTCAATTGATTTGTGACTTTGGAGTTAAACATATCATTGTTTTATTCAAAATCAATTTTTACAAAATTTACCTCTTAACATTATTAATGAAGGAATGTCAACATGGAGATTAGTTCCAGATGACCCTAATTCATTCCATTGGGAGGAATCTGACAAATTTGTCCCTACTGAGAAAACCAACAATGTAGAAAAAATCACCACTTCATATACTAATCATCATTTGCCTTCCATGACTGATCTTCTACTTCAAGGTGTTTAGTATCATCCGAACAACGTCACTTTCCTTATTATGTACTTCTCATTTCCTTTTATGAAGCTATTATATATATTCATATTTGATGGTTTTGACTGCATGTTGTTTTAAGCTTTTTTTAGTCTCAAAGATGAGATTTATGGCCATAGAGGTGGGAGCAATGTCACAATAGTCCGTAAAGGATTAGAGAAATCGGTTTTTTTGAAAAATTCAACAAATCCAAATACTCCGTCTACTTATACATATATGCATGTCACTCCAATTTCAGTTCATTTAACGGTTTACTAATATGACAATATCTAACTTCTATACTAATTGTGTTTTAGGTACTAAATCTAGCGACTTATTTACTACATCCTCTACTATAGCAGAAAAGTTGTTGCAAGAGGGTGTAAAAAAACCTACACTCAAGAGAATAACTGTTACTGTTTCAATTGGTGCGTTCAAATGTGCAAGGACCCTTCTGGGGAATCCAAAAATCGGGGACTCATTTACCTTTATTGACTTTCATGTTCTTAGAATCCAAATAAATAATTATATCAATGTCAGTTAACGAGTCAATCAACTAAACTCAACTTTAAAGTTTATTTATTGTTGTATCTATAATAATTTGTCAAACAATATATCTACTACTTAGGGGTCAAGTTACGTACTATTGAATGTGGGCCGTTATTGTTCTAGTTCTATGACTGTATGAATTGGGTAACTTCTAGTTCAAAATTTGCACTACTCCATATATCATATTATTATATTGATAAAATTATTAAAAAATTTTATAACTAATTTTTGCAATGTTAGTAAATATTAATGATTAATCAATACTATTATTTAACACTTTAAATTATGTTGTGAGTTTTTTTTATAATACGTTGTAAACATTCAAAACAAATCTCCATTAAAACATATCTTAATTATGTAGATTATAAAAATATTAGTTTAATAATTTATCAAAATGTCAATCATTTGGTGACGATTTTTAGAAATCATCATCAAATGTCCACATTCAGTGACGTTTTTTAGAATTCGTCATTGAATGTGCAACATTTGGTGATGATTTCCAACAATCGTCACTGAATGCTTGACATTTAGTGACGATGAAAAAAAACGTCACTGAAATAAACTTTAGCGACCAAACAAAACTTTCGTCACCTAATATTGACCTTTTGGTGATGCTTTAGAATATCGTCGTCAAATATATAACCTTTAGTGGCGATTTTAGGAATTCTTCGCCAAATGTTTGACAAGTTATGGTGACATTTTTAGAAATCGTCGCCATTTCATTATTTAGTGATGAATATATGAAATCGTCACCCATTATGCATCATTTAGTGATGATTTTTCTTAATCATCACTAAATATTTAGCATTTGGTGACGATTTTCTTAATCGTCACTAAATATTTAGCATTTGGTGACGACTTTCGCTTTACATAGCTAAAGGTTTTCCCTTATGTGACGCTTTTTGTTTGTCACTAAATGGTAAGTTTTGGTGACGAATTATTTTAAACGTCACAATATGTTGTCTTTTGGTGACAGATTCTATTTCATCGAGAAAGAAATGGTCTGGAAAGGGTGTCTTTGTTGTAGTGTCCCCCAAGTTCTCAATTATGTAGTTAATGTTACATATTTTCATAAGAGAAAAGAAAACTTAAGGATCCCAAAACATCTATTAAAAAATATTAATAAGCTCCCATCAAGCACATTAACTACTTCCACAAAAACATATCGTTTATATCCATTAATTATATAACATTGGACTATTTATTGGTATTAAAACTACCTAGAATATGAAAATTCTCACATTCTCCCACTTGGTCCATACATTTAACTTGGTCATCTAGTATTTGAGTATTATCTTCTATGAATTACAATATATTATATTTTGTATCAATCTGGATGTGGTAACATTATTTAATAAATAAACCCTATGCTTATTCTAAATCCAAAATAATCAATTTTCTCAAAATTCAATAATGTACATTATACTATGAGAAAATATTATAAGAGTTTCATGAAAACAACATTATTCCTACAATGAAAACTATATAATGGGACTCAATGTAATTCTAATAACATGATCCTTAAACTTCATTAATGGCATGTCCTTTGTTAAAGGATCATCTATTATTAATTTGGTGCTAATGTGTTCAATAATCACTTTCTTTTTCTTACCATGATCCCTTATAAATAAAAATTTAATGTCGATATGTTTACTCTGATTACCACTCTTGTTGTTTTTAGCCAAAAAACAATTGCTGAATTGTTACAATTCTAAATGGCCTAGAAATGGAATCCATGAGTCTAAACTCATATATGAAACTCTTTAACCATACATCATGTAAACAAGAAACAAGCTTACCCTCCATAATGGAAGTAGCAGTTAAAGAATACTTGACATTCCTTCATGATATGGCTCCATAAGCAAACGTGAAGATATAACCTAATGTAAATTTCCGTGAATCATATTTAGCAAAATTTAAATTTGAGTACCCTATTACCTATAGCTTATTGATTTTTCTGTATAAAATCATATAATCTTTGATCCCTTAAAGGTACCTAAATACTTTCTTTGCAGCTCTTTAGTATTCTAATCCTGGGTCACTATGATATTTGTTTAACATTTCAATAACAAATGCAATTTCAAGTCTTGTACAAACCTGAGCATGCATTAAGCTTTTGACTGTAGAAGCATATGAAATGTTTTCCATTAGTTCCCTTTCAAAATTATTTTTCGAGTATTGGTCCAAATTGAACTTATCGCCTTTCATAATGGATGCTACACTTAGTGAATAATTTTTCAACTAAAATCTCTCTAAAACTTTATTAATATAGATTTCTTGAGACAAATGAAAAATACCACGAAATCTGCCTCAATAGATCTTAATGTCAATAACATAAGATGCATGACCCATACCTTTCATTTCAACATTCGTAGAGAGAAATTGTTTCATGTCATGTAACAAACTCACATCATTAATTGCAAGTAATATGTCATCCATATATAATACAAGAAAATAAATTTTACTTTCACTAACCTTTTACATTGATCCATGATTTTTTCTTCAAAACCAAATGATAAGATAACATTTTGGAATTTTAAATACCACTGACAAGATGCTTGTTTCAATCTATGTATGGATCTTTTAAACTTGTAAACCAACTGTTCACTATTAATAGAGAAGAATTCTTCTAGTTGTAACTAGAGAATCGAGTCTTTAGAGATTGAAAACCAAAAATTAAAAGAGGAAATGTTTTTAGGATTTGTGGGATTTCGGGACAACTTCTATTTGATTGCGTACTTGGGGTTTCTAGGTTTTTGTTATATGCTTATTACAAGAATCAAAGGTGCAAGCATGGGATCTATTTGTTGATGGGTGAGTTATTGTTGATTAAAGCGTTGATCTTGATATGTGCAGGTGAGGATAAATATTATGTAAAGGTTACAGCAACACTGCATGGTTGGGATGTGTTGCTTTGTATATTCTAGTTTATTAGTGTTGTGTTGCTTTCACTGTGATTAAGTTGATTGGTACTGGCTGGTCGTTCTTGAAACCATCTTTGTAGAAGAGGGAAAAGAAGGTTTTGATGATTTTGATTCCTCTTTAGGTTTTAGCTAATATGGCCTTTTTTGAAAGGGATGAATACTTTGCTATTAATGATGATGAAGAAGAAATTGATGATTGTGATTCCTTTTTAAGTTTTAGCTAATATTTACTTTGTTGAAAAGAATGAATACTTTGCTATTAATAATGAAGAAGAAGAATTCATTAGGTTAAATTAAATAAAATTAAATAATTTTAATAATTAATTTTAAATAAGTGACTTCTACAGTGCCATATGGCACTTACATGACACTATAGAACTTATAATAATATTAAAATATTATAAATTTCTATCATATTATCGTTGACGTGGTAAAACTGTAAATTGAATGCCTCAATCCAATATGTTGTCAGGAGATATTCATTTATAGACAAAAGATACATGGTAGCTATACAATTACAAATATGGAAACAAATATACAAGGAAAACAAACTGTTATAATTGTGGAGAGTCACTGATATCTTAGACATAATCAGAGCCAAATGACAGAAGATGCACGAGAATTATATAGAGAAAGATTGGACAAAAAACTTACATGGCTACAATCAAGAATATAGAGCCCTTTCTCACAGCGCCCGACTTCCACCACCGTTCTTATTGCTAGATCCTGTATGGTAAAACCAGAAGAAGAAGATGTCACTAAACAATTGTTCTCATGAGTTAACTTACTAATAGACAATACATTTTTTAGTAATATGGGAACAAGAAGAACATCAGATATTTTTAAAGGATGAGAAGCAACAAGAGAGGAGATAGAATCAATGCAAGAAATAGGTGAAGATTAACCGTTACCCACAAAGACCCGTTGATTACCAATGTAAGGGACAAATTTATCAAGCGCAGCAGCATCATTGGTCGTGTGAGAAGTTGCTCTCGTGTTTGTGTACCATTCAGTATCTTGAGAATCTTCAAGAGAAGTCGCAGCAAATGCTTCAATCAAACCTTCAGCCTTAGCTTTCTTCAATAGTTTGCCAAGTTTATGACATTTCTTGGCAATGTGTCATTCTTTGCCACGCCATTGGCAAGTGGTTGCAGAGGTCTTAGCAAATTGTCCTGATACTGGTAAGGGAGAGGTTGTTTTGGAACGATCAAAAGAGGAACCATGTTGAACAACCATAGTCGATTGAGAAGAAGAATCCCCCAAGACTGACCAAGAAAAAAGCTCATGGCTGAGAGCTTTCGGAACCGGATTGGCAAAAGAGGGCAACGAAAATTGTGACATCATGAAGGTTCAAAAAAAATTTTAAAATCAGAACCAAGACCATGTAGAAACCAATGTACCTTACCTATGTCATCAATTGGTTTGCCAATAGCATTAAGCCAATCACATAATGATCGGAAAAAGCGTGCATATTCAGCAACACCACGAGAGCCATGTTGCATCAGCTAAAGTTCATCTTTTAGTTGGAGTTCTCTAGTCTTTGACCTATAAGAAAAAGAAACTTCAAGAACCATCCAAGCATCACGAGCTGTAGTTCAATTAACAACTTCAGCCATACGTTCCAAAGTGAGAGAGGCATACAGAAGGCTGAGTTACGATCTTGCGTGTGCCATGTCTTGTAGGAAGGATTAGGAACAAGATCATTTCCAGCACGGACTAAAACAAAGGGTGCACCCATCCAAATAGCCCGTAAGATCCTGACTTTCAAACAGGGGAACAAACTGACTACGCCACAAGAGATAATTTGTGGCAGTGAGTTTGATGGTCACCGTGTGAGGCCATGGAAGGAAAAAAAAAACCAACAAAGGGTTGACCTATAGCTTTGATACCATGTAAAGGGAATGCCTTAAGCCAATATGTTGTGAGGAGATATTCGTTAATAGACAGAAGATAAATAGTAGCTGTACAATTACAAATATGGAAACAAATATACAAGGAAACCAAACTGCTATAATTGTGGAGAATTACTGATATCTTAGTCATAGTTAGAGGAGTCAGATTGTCCTCTAATAAAAACAAAGACGTTGTTATATTTCTGCCACTTTTGACATGGTAGAATAAAGGCGACGTTATATTTCTAACTTTTTTCTATTAACGTAGGATTTAATTTGAATAGTCTTAAAACAATAGGGTTTAATTAAATGTTCTAAAATATTAAGGTTTAATTTGTCATCAAAAGCGACATAGGGTGCCGTTTTTGCCTTAAAACCTTATTTGTGCCAAGGATTCTTTTTATAAATGTACAAAACGAATCTCATTGATTACCTAAGAATAGGAATGCAGGTTTTGTTTTTTTATTATTCTTTTCCTTATTTAGATCGAAAAGCTGAAGAGGATGATTGCGACAAACAAAAAGAGTCGAAGAGAGGGAGAATTTGAAGGAAAGGAGCCTACACAGTTATTGATATTAGCGAATATATAAAACCAATTAAGTTGACCTCACAAGCTATTGTGGTGAAATGGACGCTTAATACGGTAATAAAGCCTTTACGAATAAACGGTCTTGAGTTCGAATCCTACCACCTACCTCTTTATCATCAAATTAATTCAGCACAAAGAAGAGCGAGCTTGTGCAAGTTTCAAGCCCAAAAGGCTTTCACTTGAGGAGGTGTGTTAGCAAATATATAAAATCAACTAAGTTGGTACTATTGTTATGAAATGGTCACTTAACAACTAATAGTTTGGTCACAATGAGCAATGGCACTACTCATGAGTAACGGCCAGGAAACTGGCTTTCCATTCACGTGCCAGTCGTACCCAAATCCTGACATTACAGACCCAATCTAAACACGCCATTCTATTAGGGATTGGAACCCCTATTTTGATATGATTTCTTTATCATATTTTATTAAATTTTATTCACACATTTATATAGACCCTACAATAATATATAGATAAAATTTAATAAAATATAGTTGGAATAAAATAAATGGAACAGACATTTTTTTATTGACCTTGAACTCTGCTTTTGAGTTCAGATTTATTCTTATGTTGCTTTGTTGAATGAATAGATGATCATAAAATAGGTGATTGGGACAGGTGCTCTATGTATGTTTTCCCTACTCTCCAACATACAATTTTTCACTGAAAAAAAAAGGATCTTCGACTGTAATGAAGTATATAATTATAATTTGAATTTTAAAAAATAAAAATTTTAAAAGTACGTTTTCGTCAAACTTTTCATTAAGAGTACTGACCTAACAAGTTATGAAAAAGACCCTTAATTTAGGTTGCGTCTCTTCCGCATCATTTTTATTTTTTTATTTTTTTCTTATCTTGTTACGCGATTTACTCTTCCTCTGAAATCTGAAGAGGGTGTTACAATTGAGGAGCGGAATGCTTCTCAACGCTGCTTGTATGGTAAAGAAGATCTCAAGAAGGAAAAGGCATCTAGTGGGGAAGAAAGCAAGAAGGTCCAGTAAAGAATTACGTGGACGATATGCTTCAACGTTGTTGGTGATGCTTCAGCCAGACGTCGGTAAAAAGGACGTTATTACTCCGAGATTGGAGAGAGGCGGAGAGAAAGTGTTCGGACTTCCGACACCCCAATAAATGATAGAGAGAGGAACCGAAATTATGGATTTAAGTTTTTTAAAATTTTAAATATTAATTTATTGATACAAAAAGTATAACTCAATTTAATTCACCGGGCTGTGTTGATAGAAAATCTAATAAAGGACTGTTACCTCGCCTAAAGTGTTTTCTCATTCATGAATGAATATCGTCTGTTCCATCACTACATGTCACAAATTTTGCTGAGTTGGTCCCGGACAAGATGAACAGGAGACTTGGTCCTTGTATCGTATTTGATATTTGATAATTTCGAACCGCCCTGTCTCTCTGTCGCTATCTCTAAAACCTTTCAGAACGCTTTCTTCTGCTTACTTTATTTTTTTCATAGTACATTTTTAAAGAAGTGAGTGACAGTAATTATAATTAATATTAACGAAACTATTTTATAATATAAATAATAATTATAAAAATCACCGAAATGTAATTTATGATACAGATAATAATACTATATAAAGTTCTATCGGCCTGTACTATAAAACTATAAAACCTTCTTTTCAACGTTCGGTTTTTATTTGTTTTCAAGGTAGATCGTGTACCGTTTTTGTTATTTTATTATTTTGAAATAGGATATGCCAGTTTCAAGCTTTATGGTGATACAGTGCTAAGTGAGAAGGCTGCTGGGGTGAGTATTTATGAGAACTCAATCGCTTGCTTGTATTCCAAAACAGGAGCTCTATCACTCCTTTTGTCTGATTCTTTAAGCAACTCTTTTCCCTTTCCTTAATTATCCTATTTCTGCACGCACACAAGTCATGGAAGAGCTAATGGTTTCTCCATTTTCATCATCTTCTATGGTCTCTTTCTCCCAAGAAGCGCCACCTAGTCTCCAATGTTCCCTCTTTGGCTCAGATCCCATGGGTTTGATGCCCAAAAACACTAACCAAACTTCAGCTCCAATTCAATCCCCAGAACCGAACATTTCTTTTGGTGACATCGGAATAATTGCGGGGTTACAAGAGGTGGACGCAACCAACAAAGAGATGGAAGCCCCAGAAAAAGAATTTAGGAAAGATATTGGCACTAGAGCATGCCTATCATACGTGGACTCTGAACATTCAGATTCGGATTATCCGTTGCTTCCAGTGAACTTGGACAAACGAACCCCTAAGAAACGGGGAAGGAAACCTGGGCTTGGTCGAGACACGCCACTGAATCACGTGGAAGCGGAGAGACAGCGACGAGAGAAACTGAACCACCGGTTCTATGCTCTCCGAGCCGTGGTTCCAAACGTGTCACGAATGGACAAAGCATCACTGCTCTCTGATGCTGTCACCTATATAAACGAATTAAAGGGCAAGATCGATGAACTAGAGTCACAGCTGCAAAGAGAGTCCAAAAAGGTAAAGCTGGAAATTTCTGATAATATGGATAATCGAAGCACCACCACTTCGGTGGATCAAGCTTGCAGGCCTAATTATAATTTTGGTTGTGCTGGGGCCGCACTTGAGGTGGAGATTAAGATTGTTGGTAACGATGCTGTGATAAGGGTTCAATCTGAGAATGTGAACTACCCAGCTGCAAGGTTGTTCAGCGCATTACGTGACCTGGAATTACAAGTGCATCATGCCAGCATGTCAAGTGTTAACGAGCTTATGCTTCAAGATGTGGTGGTTAGGGCTCCTGAGACATTGAGAACTGAAAAGGGACTCAAAGCTGCCATTCTTAGAAGATTAGATCAGTAAGATAATTACTCTGAATTCCATAGTTAATAAGAATAGAACATCTAATATCAGACAGCTTTGATGATTTGCTTAGCTTTTTGGGTTTCGCTTTCACTATTATCTATGTAATGTAATGTAACAAAAAGGATGGCTTAAAACGACGGGCTTATCTTTAATCTAAAGTATCGTATGAGTTGCAGATGATGTTATTGTCGTTTCCCATGTTTATGGCATACTATAAGGGAGGGGGGGCCTGAGAAGAAAGCGGTCATAAAATCAATCACCAGTTATATCATACATAATCACGCACGTTTTGTAATAGGAGTGGTTAAGACTTTTGTGCGTAAAAGATATGGTATCGATCCGGTGAAAGGCATGCAATTCCTATATATGAAAGTGAAAGGGTACCGTAATTCTATCTGCCCTAAAGTGTCTGTATTTGGCTATCTGCTCCTGTTTATTTCTTTATGGGCAGAAATCGAATGATTAGACCGGCATTAAGTCTAAACCCCACCAAAGTTACATGATGTCATCCATTGTTCAAGATTCTTTAGCCACCGATACTCTGTCCTGGGTTTCACGGTTTTATCACGCCCTTAATCAAGCGATCCTTCTTTCGTACAAATCAGTGGTTTAGATGACTGGCTAGGTACTTCAAGCATCCATCCCCAATCTGTAAAACGTGTTTAAAAATAATTCATACAACTAAAATAGGCTTTTGTTGAAAAATAACAGCAAAACAAGTTCTGATATTGAACTTTTAACTTACTAAGCATAACCATCCACAGTTAGTTGTGTCGACGCAATGATGATGATTTGGTGAACTGTCCGTTGGTTCGTTCTGACTTCTAGACGTTAACCAGATTACTGTAGTGCATGGACTTTCTTATTCGAGTGTTAATTAATTGTTCTAAAACTTGTCAGTAGACTGTAGTACTCCATAGGGCGTCGATAAGAGCAAGTGATACCTTAACAGTCTCACTGAGCATGTCATGTAATCAAATAACCACAGTTACAATATCAAATCAGTAGAGGAAGTGCATGATATTTTAATCCACAAAATATATGAATAAACAATAAGATTCCTACAAAACTATAAACTTCATGTTTAAATATTTATAATAACATTTATTTAAATAATAATTTTTATTTATATAAATATACTTTAAAAATAAATAAAACATTTACCATTATAATACATTAATTTTGATATTGTTATTAAATTTTAGTTAACAAAATTTGTGAATAAATATTAATACTCATGATGAATTTATTGATATATTTATTTAAATTTGGATAAAATTTTAAGGATGAATTAATAATTTTAAATTTTATTTAAATCTATCAATAGAACTTATAATTAGACAGGCCGTTAAAATGATGTTCACCGTGCACGGACGTTGTAACTGCTAACGAACAGGTCATTCCCTTTGTGTGGCTGGAACTCATCGGAATGGCCCCGATAGGATAAGTGAAGGAGGTACCACAGAAGCCCAAGTTCAGTGTCAAAAATTTTCTCGAAAGGAACCTCTCACAAATATATCTAAAATATACATCATCAAAAACAACTAGTTGTACCTGATATACATTATTGGTCTCACGTTGATATTCCCACCGCCTGTCAATGAGTGTGATGTCTCTTTTTTCTTAATAACGCTTACTAGCTCCATGGAAATGAGCATTTGCTCCGCTAAGTTGCGTTTAAGTTTAAACATCTCAGATTTTGCGTTCGCGTTTAGATGTATAATTTTATTTAATAAATATCGTATACGCTGCTGGTCTATTAATGGGTTGATGCAGACAATTAGTGCCAGGTACAGGTTCTCTCTTGGTGAATGCTCACAACCAGTACTTGGTACAGGCTCACTCTTGGTGACACCTGGCCAGCTTGCCAAAATTACTGAGTTGACCTTTCATTTATAACCATAAGTTTGTGATCAAGTTCAAGGACGAGCCAGGTTATTATTTTCCGGTGAAAATAAATTAGATAAACTATCGGAAAACAACATAAAATAAAACTTAACCTTCCGTCGTATAACTTATAGGCGCTTGTAAAGGAGTTGAGGAGTAAGGGTCAGGGAGTTCGGGAGTACTTAAAAAGAACCAACTACAGTATTTCAGTTAATACAGATATTTTCATGATTTCGACCAACTTTTTCTGGATTAAGTAAAATAGGAAGGGTTCCAACTTCCAAACAGAATCATTTCGTGCGCATGCAATTTTCTTAAGAAGTTAACGATCACTTCAGTCAAAGTTTTCGCCAATAATCAAGGCTTTGGCCTTTCATACGATGATGAGTTAGCCGACCATGGTGTATGAACTCGATATTGGTTTCAGCTGAATACTGCACCTAACGACTTTTGAGTAATGTAAGAATATTAGAGAGCATCATTTATCATTACTTTTCAGTAAAATCAATTTGAAAAAAAACTGTTTACGAAATAAGGATTTTGAAGCCTTGATTTTTTTAATTAACAATGTATTAAACCCTGAAATTATGAGAAGAACGATATATAGTGAAGTGGGTTAAAGTTATTGTAATACGGAGAACAGGATGTGGAAAGAATAATGCAATATAGTTGACTCTTGTTGTTATTCGTTTTCAGCCAAGTTGTAGGTTTCTTCTGTATCCATTTGTGAAGATGAAAACAGCACGTGAAACACATATCATAGGAAAAGCTGGCGGATTTTATCAAAAATTCAAAACACTCGTTGACATGATAAGGTGGCTTGTGACTCTTTTCCTCTCGAACCATAGGACGCAGGTGAAAAACGATGCAAACCAATATTTGTACACAGTCAGAGACACATACACATAAACACGACTACAAGGTTGGAATTAGGCGCATGCTAGTTGTGGGTCTAACTTTATTATACTCTGGGAGTTTTAAGATTCTAGAGCCCTACCACACAATATAAACGTGGATATAAAGATTTAGGATCGGAGGGTGGAAACAATACGAGAGTGAAGAAGGTTTGAGTCGGGACGAAATGCTTTGGTGGCCCCCACATTAAAATCATGTGCTTAATTTGCCACATAATAACTACAGTCATTCGTGGGCTTCTTGTCCTTATCATGATGCGAGGTGCAGATGATGGACATGCGCAATGACTTGTTTTGGTTAGGTTCGTTGATACTCACCCGATTGTGGGTATTCTATTTCTCAGTCATCTGGGCCTCGAAACGAAAGATAAAATTTAATTTGCGGACACATAACTGTGTTTGTAGATTGGGCTTTTGGTAGATTTTGTTGCTAATTTTGAGCCCAAAAGATCTCCCTTTCTGGCTATATCAATCAAAACAAAACAATTATAATCAGTCATTAAGTATTGGTGATAAATACAGACAAATGGAAACAAACATGTAAAACAGATAAACATCATCTACTCCAATTAGTTTTCAAGTAATTCGTCACTAAGTCCCCAAAATTCTTCCCTGCCGCAATCAAACAATTAAGAGAAGCCCCGAGATCAAACCAATACACATCAAAGACAAGAAACTATTTTTATTTGGTCATTCTTTAAAAACCATACATATCCAGATTAATTACTTCTCACGTTTACAAAACTAACCAAGGACATTATATATGTACAGAGGAGTCAATCACCCAATGTTCACCGTCCGTTTGGATTTTGAGGGCATTCATTTGAGCAAATAAATTGACTGCCCTCCTCACGCCTCTATTATCAGCGGCAGTAAAATAATCATGACCAAAAATTACCCCACCGGGTCTCAAGATCCGATAAGCCCGGTTTATATCCGCCCATGCCGAGTTAAAATCGTGACCCGCATCTATCTCAATCAAGTCGCCCACCACCCCCCACTCACAAAGCTTCTCAAGAGCCGACCCGCTCGAAAAAGGTACGGGTAAAATGGTACCCGTTGCGTTCGAAGAGATTACATTTTGCATGAACTGATACAACAACAAAGCGTCCCCGTTTACCATGTTTATGTACTTGAACCGGTCACGAAATCCGGGCCATCCGCGGAAGTCGTCGATGCAGATTATCAGCGAGTCGAGGTCCAGTTGGCGGGTCAACTCGGTCATGTGTAGAGCCGACGCGCCCAAGAAAGTTCCCACCTCGATTATCACTTTGGGCTTGACTTGCTTGATGAGTTTTTCGAACACAGCACCGTAAGAGCCCCAGCCCTTGACCTTTTTGACGCGAAGCAAGGAGGCAACATGCACCGGCGGGAAGTTTCTGAATGGTGAAGTGCCGTTGTAAATTCTATCAAGAATCATTTGCCGGACAAGTTGGGAAGGAGCTTGGTTGGAACACTGAGTCGTGACTAGGAAGTTGTGGGGTTGGGTTGGGACGCTGCGATGGATTTCGGTTGAGGTGACGATAGGTGGTGGTGGTGTTACAAGTGGCTGCAAAATGGTTCGGGTAGGTGCTGACAAGTAGCCCAAAACGTACGCTGAAATCAAGAGAATAATGCACACAAAATTAGACTTGAAGAGTTTGAAAATGAATCTCGAGTTCTTGTGGCCATAGTGGGGTTGACGAGGGAGGGAATTATGATGGTCGTCTGTCATGTTTCTTTTGACCGAGAATATCGAAGTTAGGCGTACTTCAAGTTCGGAGCTAAAATGAATAATATCTTGGTCTCGTCTTTTCGGATGACAGTTAAAAGAAGTGTACGTAGTATCAGATTGTGGCAGGGCCGGGCAGGGGGGTTTGTTTGATGAAGATACAAAGATAATGAAGCGAAAGAAAGACCAGTGTGTGGTTGAGTTGGTCGTTTTATGACTAACAGAGAGATGATGCAATGAAAAGGACCGGCAACAGGAATCAAATGAAGGGTATTATAGCATCCTGGAAAGTTGGGGGGTATAGTGCAGCTAAAGTCTTGAGTCCATTTATCTAGAACGGGAGATTAGTATCATAAACAGCAGCAACTGAATTAAACCTTAAAAGACTGCTTCATAAAAACTGAAGATACGCGTTAAACATTCTTTCTTTCTTTCTTCTTTAGCTAATCAGAAATTAGCGAACGATGTCATTTTCTTTAAAATGATAATTAAATGGTTATGGGTAGTAAATCAACATCTAATAACCGAATATAACACCAACCTGCCAATAATAAATTGTAACGTGTAGGCCTGCTTATACTTACGAAACTTGAAAGTATATTAATTTTTTATTGGTAGAATTTTATTATCTTTTGAATACTTATTAAATGTATAAACTACGTATTTTACATAAACTATTTTTCAAATTAGCGATTTAAAATTAAATTTGTAAAGTTTAATTATTGTATAAAATATTTTTATAGGAAGATTAGCCTTCCCACTCATAACAATTGTTGCTAAGTTTTGTTCGGTGTCGTGAGAAATACAGAAACAGAAAACGTCTCCTTATTTTCTCTAACACCGTCTCCTTAAGATAGCTCAAGCTGATCCGATATAGACTCTCACAATTTCTCAAGCTGATCCGATATAGACTCTCACAATTTCTTGTAGATCTACCCATTATAGACCAAGTTTGATCCAGGTTTCACGAGGAAGGGAGGCTTCAAGGTCACCTTTTCTCTTTGCTTGCCTTTGAAAAAGTAGTCTTATTCCGAATTCCTTATCCATCGTTTACTTAATTTTTCTAGTTTTATTTGTTTTAGTTTTTCAAACTTTGAACACGTCTGTTAGTGTTGTTTGCCACGGTACATACGTCAATAGCTAAACCTTTCGTCCCAATTGACTAATGTAATGTTAACTATAAATTATAGCACGATTAGGCAGGACAGGCTCATTGCTTTGGTATCAAATATCAATATTCAATGGTGATAAATAAAGTAGAATTCCTCAACATAGATGGCTCGTGGATGCGTTTGGAGAGACGGTCAGCTGGTGTGAATTGGAAGATATTGGGTATGTTGATAACAGGTTTACATGGGAGTATGGCAGAGAAACAGAAAACTAAAGATGTGAAAGATTGGATAGGGCTTTGGACTAGAAAGCAGTGGATAAGATAGTTTGAGAATGGAAAGCTGTACAATTTAGAAACGGCATAGAGTGATCACTCTGCAATATTTTTGTTTTTAGGGTTGAATATTATCCGTTATGCTACAAGACTGTTTCAGTTTGAAAACACCTGGCTCTTGGAGGATGATATACAGAAGGTGATAAAACAGGCGTGGCGTGGCGAAGATGCAATCGAGATCAATCAACGTAAACAATATTGTACTTCAGTTTTGGACAAATGGGGAAAACAAAAGAAAGCAATGTTTAAGACAAACATCCAGGAGTGCAGGGTTTAGATTAAAAGATTGCGATTATGCAGAGATGCTAAATCGATACAGCATTACCGCATAGCCCAAGCAGCATATAAGCAAATTCTTCTTCATTAAGAAAACTACTGGAAGCAAAGGTCGAAACAGTTTTGGCTCCGATATGGAGACCAAAACACGCAATACTTCCATGTCATGGCCATAGCCTGAAAAAAGAAGAACCATATCTAGCAATTAAAGGATCAAAGTGGAAGTTGGTTAGGTTGGGAGACAAGCTTACAACAACATATTTGTGACTACTTGCAACATCTCTTCCGCTCCGAGCATGGGGGAATTTGAACCTGTACTGGAATGCGTGGATTAAAAAATATCAAGTGCTATGAATGAAATGTTGATGTAACCTTTTTTGGAAGCTGGTTCTGTCTGATTTTGGTGTGGCTGGACACTGTTACTTGGATCCATTGGATTGGTTGATTTGAGCACTGAAACACCTGCAAGACAATAAGCCACACCGGGTGTTGACTGCCAGTAGGCCCCTCCGACGCTCAAGTTAGACTTTCTGGGAGAATTTTGGCGGCTAGTGAATAAAGAATACTAGGTTTTTTTAAGAGTCGTACCTTTTTATGATGAGGTCATGAATTTATATAGTTAATACCTGTAGGAATTAGGTCAACCATCAGTAATGGATGTTCAGTCCATTCGCCATTCTAAGTCTGGGCTTGGGCCTAGCACGACCGACCCAACCATAAGCCCCCTACTCCTCGAGTCTG
>JAOSBO010000004.1:4464344-4479122 GCA_027563915.1 Erythroxylum rotundifolium
TATCATAACATGCTATAAACACTAATCATTTACTTACATGATTAACTCCAATTCCAGCTCAAAAGATCAAGCCAATACAATACTCCAAGCAAGCAGAAAAATCACACATTCAAGGTAGAACTTGGTTGAATTTTAGCTAGAACATGGGCAATTTCAAGCTGATCTTTTACTTAACTTTGAGGGTAAAACATGGATTTTTGTATAAAATTTAGACATCAACATAAACGTACATAGGGAGATGAAAGAAGTGAGGGTTTCGGTGGTGTGTGTGAAGAAAGAAGAAGAGAAAGTGAGCTGAACTAAGCTTGCTCCTACAGAAACTCACCACCTAAGATGTTAGGTGTCATGTAATTGAATAGTCATGTGTCTTATGGCATGTTCAACACTTATCAAGCATAGATGCTGTCATATGTTACCTTCACTTCAAAATTGGTCCACTTGTCACACAATAATTTGTCCATTTGTCAATTAATTATTAGTCCATTTGTGCCACAATGATCAATACGAAATGTCACTCAATTATAGGGTAAATCATCCAAATTTTCATATATCAATTTATCCTATTACTTGGCATTTTTCCTAGACCAAATATATATTACAATACCTTAATTTTTCAATTATATCAATTAATTCCAAATTTATTACTTGTACTCAATCATACTAAAATTTAAGGCATAAACATGTTACAATTCACATAACGAACATTTTAAACTTTTCATGCCCTGGAATGAATCAATTGAGTGCATATGCTATCTATGTAATGTATTCCAGTTCATATTTCATGTGTGTATATGCTAATGATGTGCATGTGAATGAAATGTAAATTCATGAATTCCAATGACAACTAATGCTCTAGCCCTCAATATGGAAATCGGGTTACTACATACCGAGCTATACTAGATAATGTCCAATATCCCTTAGTGGATACCAGGTACTTCACAACTGAGCCTGAGGCTTTGATCACAGTATGAGCTTTAAGTTCTTTACACTGGCAACTTTAGTCACAACTGCCTTCATCTTTCATGCATTCATGTAATGGAATACTTCACATTCATATATACACAATCAATCACTTAATTTCAGTTTTACTTTCACACTCACATTTATCATCAGACCTTGGTTCGACATTCAACAATAATGTGAAGTATCACTTAATCATTCAAATTCACATATAAGGAGCACTTCAATATCACAATCATCAAACCAGAATCTTCGAACCTTCATGTTTGGAATCAATATAATCAATCACATATTTATAAGAGAATTGAATCATAATCAAAACAATTAATTGAGTGAGACCATCTAGGTTACTCATAGTTTGCTCCCAAAGCTATTGCCTCGAAGTTCCAACAATATCATGAAGTGGTCAATCCACTTGTTCTTCTATATGCAATCATATAAAAAATTTACACATTCAGATAAATAGTCAATCATAAGCACATTCATGAATGTATCATGTCTTATGTATGTTCAATGACAATTTCTCGGGTATGTTTCTTTAATACACTTTATAAGCAATTTCAACACCTTCTAAACATTTTCGGACTAGTCTTATACTGAAATAGTGTTCTGTACTCAACTTCCACCCAGAAATTGAAATTCTTAAAGATAGAATTAAAATTCTATTTCTATACACAATTTGTAGCCCGATGTCTTTAGTTTACTCCAAGTTAAAAACCATTCCATTTGGATACACACAGATCAAGATATTGTCAAAATACCAAAGCATGTCCAGTGAAAATACTCTAGTTACGAAATTCCAGAACTCCTCATCAATTTAGTCCAAAATTTATCACTCAATCTCTCCCAAATGAATTCAGATGGACATGATTTTTGGTGGAGATGTAAAACAATGCGTTTCAAGTCTAATGGTATAAGTCCCATATCATTTGGAGGTCGGGAGAAGAAGATATAGACAAAAGATCAAAAGATGTTCAAAATAGTCCCTCCTTTTTTTTCATAGTTTCAGAGTCGCGATCAAGCACCTTCATCAGTAGAGTCACATTGTGCTGAGGCACAATCGCGGCTTCCCTTGTTTTTCAACAGAACATGATCAAGACCTGTTGTGTTTTCTTCCTTCCCTTTCATTATTTCTTGTCATTTTTTACTTACAACCAGACATTTTTAGATAATACTTTCTTCTATCCAAATGTTCCTCTATGTCTTAAGTTTCCAACGACATCAAATTCATTCATTTTGGTCTAGTATTGTGCAAGTTATGATCAAAATATTCTATACTATTCCTTATGTCTCAACATAATATTACTCTCAACTTTAAGCTAAATTTCAGGGCTCTTATGAATAGAATTAAAATTTGACTTCTTCAAGAAAGTTGTAGACATATATCTCTAGTTTAATATGAATTAAGAATCAACTCATTTGAAAATATATAACTCAAGACATAACCAAAAAAATCACAGCTATTCAGTAAAAAGACACTAGTGCATATGCAGACTCCAAACACCAAAATCAGACACGCAACCACCACCTTCTTCTGCACTTTCATTTCATCAAAAACTTATTATTTCTACATCATAACCTCACCAAATTCATGAATTTTTGCATCTATGTCTCAGATTCTCATGTTTCTTACAATCCTATAAACATTTTCTGCTCAAACTCGATTTTACACAAACATCAAAATAACAATTATATTCACATATTGCATCAGAGTTTCTGCGCTTTCATTCTTCAGTCACCGTAACTACACTTCTTTCTCATGCATGTATTTCCTTTATACTGTTACAATATCATCATAAATCACGATTCAACAAGGTTTCCAGCACATTATTATCAACTCTACATTAACACTTAAACTACTCAACTTTCTCAATTCATGCATGAACTCATTTTCAACCATTATAACATCATTAGAACTAGTTATAGTATCCAGATAACTAAAACCACCACTTACTTGATTTAACTATCCTTCCCAGCAGTAAGAGTGTTTCAATGACACAGAAATTTCACAACTGATGTTTCAGTGGATGAGCAAGGAAAAACAGTTTTGGTAAACAATGTTCTTTCGATGAAAAAAACAATGAGAGAAAGAAAGAAAGCTACATACATTTTCCTTCTCAAAATCACTTGCTTCGTGTCCTCTTGCATGTAATACATTTGTCACTTATTTGTGCTGCCACATGTCACAATGCTATTGGTCTATTCTTTCAATATTTTAACTAGTCTAAAATATTCCAAATTTTCAAAAATTCACCAAAAATTCTGAAATAATAATAATAGTCTCCAAACAAAATTTTAACGCAAATAAGTCATAATTCATATTTTAATCAATCAATCATACCCGAAAAATGTCAATGAATGCATGTACAATTATTTTAATGTATCAAAATAAATATTCACATGTGTGTGAATATACAATAATGCATGAGCATAAATTACACTTCTAGTTTCTCACAGTGTACTCAATTCTATTACGGGGTCTAGACCCAAACATGGGGTGTTGCATTGCGGGTAAAATTCAATTCAGGATTCGTTGGAAATTTTCCTTATACAAGCAGGTGGTAATCAACATGATTTAGTATGTTATATTGCATGGAAATTTTTGTCTCAAAGGAACCAACGAATATGGAACCATAAAATGTCATCTATTGACAATGCATAGGTTCGAGCAACACGTGGTCTTCAAGAATGGAAGGTGACTCCAGAGTCTTTGCAAGTAAAAATGTTTAAGCCATCTGTACAATATATGACAAAGTGGTAACGACCTTCAATAGGCTATCTAAAAATGAATGTTGATGCGGCCTATGATAATGAGACAGGTAGAAAGGGTTCTAGTTGGATTATTCGTGATTCAGACAGAAGAACAGTTGGAGGTGGATTCATGGAAGGTTTAGAAGTCACAGAGGCTTGTATGGCAGAAGCAGCTGGTTTGAAGGAGGCATTAAGCTGGCTCAAGCATAGGAATTTTATGCAACCAATGCAAATAGAAAGTGACTATTTGGAGTTTGTGCAACTAGTTAATGGAACTGTTCAAGACTTATCCTATTGGAATTTTGTTATTTCTAATCTTAAAGATTTAATGAGTACTTGTAACTCATTGTCTCTGTCGTTTGTAAGGAAATCAGCGAATCAAGTGGCCCGTAGCCTTGCAAGGGCAGCGTTGTTCACTGCTGGTTTGGTGGAGCGCCCATAGCCTTGCAACGGCAGCTTTGTTCACTACTGGTTTGGTAGAGTGGAATACTGATCATCTTTTATCAACGATGTATTAGCTTTAGACTTATTACATCAATAAAAGCTAATCCCTTTACCCGGAAAAATATATATGAATATTCAATTGCGTCTGTATTGCGGATAATTTGCAAATGGTACAGTATCCCAGGCTTCCTGTCATTCCTAGTTCCGAAGTTATTTTGATAGGATTGCCAGTTTTAAACTCTTCCATCTTAAGTATTTGACATCTGTGGAAAGGTGATTTAAATGAACATGAAACTTCTGAAAAAACCAATAATCAAGTTGAAACCAAAATTCTACTGATACGCATACATTTTTAAAGTTTTACAAACAGACATCCACTCCTGGAGCATCACCTTCGACCTATTTCCTTCCCCAGACTGGAACACTAACAACTTGCCTATCTAATTTGTTCAAACTAATACAAACAAAATCGACCCACTCTTTGTTCAGTCTGTCAAATATAGCGGTTCCTAGTATCAACAGAAAAGGTATACACCTAAAATGACTCGAGAATCAGTCACTTTGCATCCTCAGAGCCCTCACCACCCTGGCCATCAGTGCCAGTTGCCCCAGCATCAGAAAGATCTTGCTTGCTCCCCCCTCTGGCTTCGTGTGATCCCGCCGCTGTAGACGGGCCACTGCTTCCTAGAGTTGCCTCGGTATGCATGGGGTGCATGCCGTTGTTGGGCCCTATAGGTCTCATTCCCATTTGCCCTTGCATAGCTGCTTGATGTAGCTGTTGAGTGTCCTGCATTTGATGTGGATGATTGAACTGTAATGGCATCTTAGAGGCGAAAAGCCCAGATTGCTGAGCCATTGCTGCAGCCGCCGCCGCTGCCTGAGGATGCTGTGCATAATATGCTCCTTGTTGCATCGCAGGATGGGGGGCCATCTGAAAGAACCAATACAGCTAAGGCACATACAGAATAAATGAATAATAAAATAGTCGCAAACATTACCCACCTGCGGAGGCATTGTTGGTGCCTGAGGTTGAGCATCAGCAATTGCAGCCAGATACATCAGATTCCTCTGCAGCTGTGCTTGAAACCTAAATCATTCAAATGTATATGTGCACATATAAATAACACAAGAAATTTATTTAACAAAACAATTCGAGTGCTTATACTACCTTAATAATAAGCCTAATTGCAGCCAACGCAAAATTAAATTTGTCTGCAAGATTTATAGGAAAATCATCTTTTCTCTGGCCACTACCACTCAAATATACATCCTGAACTTGATGTCAAAGCTCTTATTTGATTGGCACATACCATCAACACAAATTGAGTTCATTGCATGATCAGTTAGTGGACTAAATTATAGCTCATACAAAAGCATCACACAATTCAAGTTGCATTTTAACCTAAAACATCCACAGACAATCCAAACTTGGCATTGAAAATGTGAGCATAAAATTGTAGCAAGGGAATGCTCCAACAGGATTCAGCTTAATGCTCATTTAGAAATTCCGAATGCATTAGTTATTATAATAAAATTAAAAAGAGATGAAAACAATAATGGATTGTTCTAGAACCCAAACTATCTATTCCTTAATTCTTGACAAGTACTATAAGACAGAAATGAAGTGTCTCCAATTTGCATGTGAGGTTGTTAATTGTTTATATTCATCTGTCACAAATTTGATTGAGGGAAAAGAGTAGAAGAGCAACACCAAAAGATAATAAGTTGGACTGATCAGTATATAAAAACATCCAATGGAAAGTAATTAAGACATTCAAATATCTCAATGTAGAAGCACATGCTTGCGCAACAAAGGCAACACAAGGATAATGAGTTACTCACTGTGCACATTCAGCTAGTTTTCCAAGGTTTTGATTGTCCAATATTGCCAAAATTAGCCTTTTGTTTTCATCAAGGTACTGGAAGTATTAAGAAACATGAGTCAGACATAAGTATTCTTGAGGCAGTAAAATAAAAAAAAATTATCCAAGTAGGTCAACTTACAATGTATTATCTATTCTAAAGTTCTAACACAATCTAATGCCAATTAAAATAGAGAATACATTCAACTAATGCCAGGAAGCCATGATAATTCATATTTGTAATTCTACATTAAATGTGGAAAACCTGTAAGAAGCAAACTTCCCACTTTCAAGTATCAGCCTGGCAAAAGCAAAAGCAATACTTCTATTCAAGGAACAAATGCGTCATGAAAGATAAAAATTGAGTGAATTACTTGCGCATGTACCTGGAGCACATATAACCAGAATAGCTACACCAAGCGGCAAACCTGAGCTTTTTTACAGGAAATGAGGTGCATGGAAACATAATAGACAGACAATCACATCAAAAGAAAGTAAAGAAAACAACGTAGGGCCTCAATGAAACCTCATAACATGTCAGTGAGTCAGCAGGAAGAAAGCATCCTTCAAAAGTAATTTCACAAGTTTAAACTATGCAGCATTAATTTCCACGAAATTGGTGGCCAAGGCCACATGACATGATAAAAGCTCCATTACTTTACCATACATGAATTCATTGAATGTAATCATGCCAACTATGAATCACATGAGAAGCACCTAACCAATAAGATTTATTGATGCCAATAGATAGATGCAAAGAACTTAAATGCCTATCATTACAACTGCGGCATGTAAATTGAGAGACACGTGCAAGCACAAATAGTTGTAAAAAAAACAAAAACCGTTAAGTATATTTAAGAGAAAACACATATAGCACTTTGGCAGAAGATTGTAGAGAAATATGATCAAATAACTAAAAAGAACTACCTTGACCATAAAGTTCAAGATTGCACACATCACCTAATAAAATGTAGACTTGCCAAACTTTCATCGTCTGAGATGAGCATACTCTTTAACTTCTCTTTTTGATAGAAACCACAAATCTAAAGCTAAATAGAGTCCTTAAAAGGAACTGCTATCTCTAAGCAATTTATCCCGTTGAAATGAGACGATAACCAAGCTGTTCCGCTTAAGTCCATCAATAAAAGCTGTTTCTATCATCTGAGTAACACCTGACCGTGTATCCCCATAGGTTAAATATTCTGACGATGTCCATCCTCTTGTACTAAATAATTACAACTTAGAAACATAATCCATTTACTATGTACATTATTTCTACTAGGCCCTTATGGGTTACTTCATTAATTCCAATTAATAGCTTATAAAAGTTGGAAACGGAAGAAATTAATTCCAACAAACTACACCAAAAGCAAGCCAAATTTGAAACAAGATAAGCAAATATACGAATACACCTTTACAAAGATACTCCTTCCTTGCAGAATAATCATCAAGAAGCTCGAAACTCCCAAGTTTCAAATACATAATATACAACTTTACAAGTATACAAACAAATAAGCAAACAGTTAAAGATAAGAGATCAAATAAGCACCCAAAACTATACCTTTTGGATCTGTTCGGTGGTGATATTGGTGGGCGGAAGAGAAGACATCATGGGAATCATCGGCTGTGGCTGTGGCGGAGCCTGTGGCTGTGGTTGTGGCTGCTGCATCTTGTTTGTCCCTCAAAAACTTAGCCCTAAATGCCTGAAATAATCCCCAAATTGATAAACCGCAAAACCCAAAACCAAGGTTTTGATTGGCAGTAAGTAAGCAAGTGGGTTAAAGGGAATATAATTTCCTGCCGACGAGCTCTCTGGTATTAAAGACAAAAAGGTAAAGTGCTGTGTTTCTAGACATTAAAACGACAAAAATAACAAACCGAAGAATGTGAAGGTGAAAAACAATAACTGTGTCTGTCGTTTTATTTTGGATCCAAAGCTGTGCACCGCTACTTCGGTTCTTTCTTGCAGGCTTCTAACTTTGGTTGGGCTTCGGCTTCAGTTTGTTTGCACTTTTACACTATTTTATTCTGAGACTTTTGTGGTGTTTGTCTGTTATCTTAAAAATAAACTTAAGATTAACCAATTACCCATAAATTGATATAATAGAAATATTTGGCTTTTTTGAGCTGTGAAATTGGAATAATAGAAAAAGGTAATTAATTTAAAAAGGTGAAGAAAAAGGGAAAAAGCTAAAACAACTAAACTTACAAAAAAATTGGCATGACAAAATTAAATATAATTGAAAATAATTATTTTTATTTATCAAATAATTTATATTTTAATTTAAAATTATTAAATGAAAATTAATAAAATTATTTTTGTTTATAAAATTAATTAATAAAATGATTGTGTTTTATCAATAAAATTATTTAAAAAAAATTAAAATTTATATGACTAAACTATTGGGTTTTTTAAAAACAATAAAATCGCCAGCAACCAGTTAACCGACCAAAAGCCCAAACTTTGCTTCAGTTTCTTTCTGGGGAAGGGACGGCAAATTGCCTGCGTCTCCTTAATCTGCTCCAAAATCCATCTCTCTTTACATCTGGTTTGTCCCTAAATTCGCAACGTCAAGCTCTAGCCAGACTCGCCAACCTGGCTCCCGATATCTGGAAACGACTATTTCCACGTGCCAGAAGACCCCCCTCGACTGCCCCATTTAGCAGGTTACAATATCGTACGTTTAATACTAGGATGGACATAAATGTGTTTAAATTCTGTTCCGGTCTCAAAGTTCTGGGTTACTTAATGATCCTTCTCGTCGCCGCCATAATCGCTGTTTCTTATCACGCCGTCATCGTCGTTACCTGGGGCCCGCGGTTGCTTCACCACGGTTCTATCTCACTTCTAGCCTTCGCAATAGTCATTGTCTTTCATATTCTGGTAAAGTTCAAGTCTTTATGGCTCCTTACCTTGTAATTTCTTTTCTGTTTCATTTTTTTGGTGTTTCTGTATCAACCCAGATCTTATTTCGATGGAATGAGTGGAGATGTAACTTCAATCTCGCAGCTTGTCCTGTTACTATGGTGCTACTTTAGGGTTGTTTTTAAAGACCCCGGTTCGGTGCCGGAAAACTGGAGAGTTTCACCTTCGGAAGAGAATTCAGAGGCGGATGGGGGTGTTAATGCGTTGAATTATGTTACACAGGAGGGTCCAGCTTCGACATGGTCTGCTTCTGATCAGATGGGTCGAAGACCGTCTGTTCCCTTCTGCAATCATTGCCAGAATGGCAAGCCACCGCGTTGCCATCATTGCTCTGTTTGTAAGTCACTTTCAAGTTGTTTATTGCATTAATTTTTGTCATATCTCACTCTTTGTCCAATGTTTGGTTGGTTATTTCAAGCGTTAGAGAGCTAAACAAGAGACACTGATCTCTTTTATTTGAGACTTTGGATAAAAACTAGACAAACCCAAAGTACAAAGCCCCAGTCTTTTTATGGATAGCACCAACAACGTACGCTTTTAGAAGAGGAGCATTATCCCAAAAAATTATCCCTTTTGTGGACTCTTGTCCCAATTTAGCCAGCAATATCTCTGGAGGGTCCAGTTTGTTAGCGTAATAGTGATTGTACGGCACTATGGTGTTTAACGTGACAGCAAGTCTTGTCCCTGGTGATATAACTTCAGATATGAGATTGTCCTTGGCAGGAACTCTCACGGTTGACCGATTATCAGCATAGCACATACGTACTCTCTTAATCCTGGGCAATCTCATATCTTGACTTTTTTTATTGACTCACCTCTTTAGATCGGCTGGTGGTTTTAGTTGACCTAGTCAAAATAGATAAACTCGATGTGGAAGTAGAAACGATGTGCTGCAATTACTCATAATCATCAGATTTTCTGCATTAATATTAAATCTCTTAATATGTAACCAATTCTCCATGTTGTATAATCTGATCCTTGTACAGGGCAATCTGTTCCGTTGGAGTTGAAGTTATTTGGAACATGTTTTTTATGTTTTTGGTTGTAGGCAAAAGATGTGTTCTTAAGATGGATCACCATTGCATTTGGGTCGTCAATTGTGTAGGAGCATGCAACTACAAATACTTTGTTCTTTTCCTGGTATTGTCATGTCTCTCTCTGTTTTTTTTTTCTTTTTGTTGGAAGATTTTCAAGAAGTTATTCCGACTGTTAATACGTACGTTTATCCATTTATTTATTATACAATCACTTTTTCTTAAAGCGATGCTTTTGCTGTTGTTCTATTATCAATATTACACTGTGCTGTGCTCAAAGGAGAGTCTTGAGTTTGATAATTTGAAGTTGGGCTTACCATTTTAATAATTTCACTGTGCTGTGCTCAAGGGAGAGTCTTGAGTTTGATAATTTGAAGTTGGGCTTACCATTTTAATAATGTCCTGTAAAATAGTTAGTCCTAACTCTTGATCTCTGGAGACGACAGAAGTAATTGTGGTAATAAATATTTTGAAAGTAAATCTGGCAAGAGTGGCCAACCTTTTGTAGCTTCACCGTGAAAAGGCCAATGGATCATGATATACAGTATATGTGCAGTACTATCTTACTTTAGATTTCTTCTTCCGCTAGTGGGGCAGTTTAAGGGTTGAGTGGATGATGACTGCTTTTCTCTTTCATATATTTATTCCTTACATTTTTTCGTTCTAATCTTCAATTGGTTCTGTCTTGAAGTTGTATACCTTTCTGGAGACGACAATAGATACTATAGTGCTGCTCCCTAGTTTTATCAAGTTCTTCCGCAACAACAAAAGCCATTCTACCGCTCCTGGGAATTTAGCAGTTATTTTTGTGGCTTTTGGTATAAATTTGAGCCTTATGTTCATTGATTATGTTTTCCTCAACTAATACTCCACTTCTTATTGTTCGCTTGTTTCTTACAGATTTTGTGCCTTCATGCAGTTCTTAATTTGGCCTTCTGTCTCAGTCTTCTATGTTTCATAGTTATGCATGCATCACTTCTTTCAAGCAACACGACAACGATAGAGGTAATGTCTAAATTGGTTATTTTCAGTATACTAATGTGCTTCTTATTCTCATAACTTCGTTAGTGGTTGGAAACCTACTTACTGGAAGCTGGCTTGACTTTGAGGTATCAGTCATTAAGAAGCAGTAGCTATTGTGATCAGCAGTGTCTGAATGTTGTTGAATATTGAATAGGGAAGGGACCGATATTGGCATATTCAATTGTGGGTTCTTTGCAGTGCAAATTGACCATAAACCCGGAGAACTAATAGATTGCTTTATCCTTTACTAGACATGAAGAAATGATACTGCATATGGTTGATTTCTTTGATCATATTGACTATTGTTCATCAAAATATGTTTCAGGTTTACGAGAAAAAAGGAGTTGTGAGGTGGAAGTATGACTTAGGCAAGAAAAAGAACTTTGAACAGGTCTGTTAATGCCTTCGCTTCTGTCACTTAATTTTTTGGTGGAGAACATGATGTTATTTTGCCAATTACTGACAACTCTGTACTTGGTTACCTGAATTCTTGATTGCCAACATTGGCCAATTATAAGTTTTGAGTGATTCACTGATGATAGCTTTTGAAGACGTATCGAGGCAGCTACTTTCGAACTTCCTATGGAATTGAAATTCTCTCACGACCACCTTTGTTTTCTTTTGGAAGGTTTTTGGCACAAACAAGTTATTGTGGTTTTTCCCATTGTTCGCTAAGGAGGATCTTGACAACATACCTGCACTACATGGCCTTGATTTCCCAACACGTTCTGAGGTTGAAGCTTGACGTTTCGTGAATTATAATTGATGTTTTCTTTTTCTTTTGCCCTTTTAGCTTCTAGTCATGTATAATTCCAAATTCTTTTACAGAGTTCTTTAGGTTGCATTGAAATTTCCCTTTTTTCGCCATAGTGTTGATTTATCTTTCCATAAATCAGCTTTTGGATGGTGTTCATTTGTTCTGTGAATGAAATACTTTTCTGAGAGTTAAGAGATTAAAATCAGCTTTTCTTATGGAATTGAACCTTGGAGAATACGAATCTTAAGAACATACAGTGCGGATAAGCTATTTGACAAGTCAAGCGAGCGAAGGATTCAGCTCTAGTGATTGTTGCCTTTCTTAAACATACGAGTGTCTCCCGAGTAGTTTTGATGGAAATTTGTAAAATCAGCTTCTTTGCTCAAAGCTAGAACTCCATCTCCGAAGGATTAATGCTTGGGTAACCAGATTAGGCAATTCAATACATCAAACGCCCATTTTGATTTATTTACAAATAAATTGATTACAAGAATCGCATAGCTTTCAAGCATCTTTTTGTGTTCCTTCATGCATGTAAATGAATCGTTAGAATCATTGAACTTGTTCAACTATGTTATGCCACGCCACTCTTACATAAGCCTCGTGGAAATACAAGCTAAAAAAAATGAATGTGAGGAGGACTTTGGAATATTTAATCAGAAGTTCTTTAAAAGGAAAAATGAGTAGTGTACATGAACGCCAGTCAAGTGCTGCCTAAGACGGTTGGATTAAAACTGGGGAAGCCTATATTCTCAACATTTGATTAACCACCAAAAAGCATGTCTTGATCACGTCATTTTGAGTCCTTGAAAACGTGGAATTAAGCTTCAATTAAGTCCATACACGAATTATGACAATCACTACCTTACACTTTTGCCTTGCGAATCAAGCAACCTGCTTGACACATGCATCCACCAACTAAACAATCCTGTCAACAACCATTCTCATCAATAATAAATTAATTTTGTTTACCTATAACATGATTCCCAATCAAACAGTTGCTATTAGTTTGATATTTGAAAATTTGACGCAACTGTAATGGTGATGCTGCAAGAGTCTCTGGAAATGACTTCTGAACCAAATTACACTGTGATTACTCCGGAGCATTTCTCAGCATCAGTAAGTGAGTCACGTTCATAAATAGCGGGGTGACTCTTCATGGAGACGTTTTCGCCTTTGGGACTGCAAGTTTCAGAGACGAAAATAGCAAAACTTATGATCATAGGAGTGACCATCAGAATTAAACCAAAGGGTACCATCCATTGTTGTGTATTTGTTGGATGATATTGGTATTCCCACCATCCAAGAACTAGCCCTCCCGCTAAGCTCACCGCCAATGACCACATGCATGATAAGCGGGTCTTGGTGATCTTCTCCGGTTCTTGATGATGATTTCCCTGGTTCTTCTCTTCCGTATATGTTCCCATCAACCAGAACGGACTCCTCCTTATGTTTATCTTCTATCTGTTTGAAGAACACAGAAATGAGTTAAATGACAAGTAACAGAACAATAAGCGCAGCATACAGACTAATACGGATACCTCGGTTAGAAGAGAAAAATAGATAGGTGGAGAGAAAGCCGGGGTAAGAGTAGACAGAGGTGACGAGATGACGAAAAACAAAGACAATTGATGAGGAGATGGGCCAGCTAATTAAGAAGCTTAAGGGGTTAAATAACTTGTAATGATGTTACTGTCATTCAAGAATACACCACCCCACGCCATTGCCTGTTTATCAAAGTTGTTATATTAAGTTATATATTATTAAAAAGCAAAATATCGTATTAAAATCAAGTCTGGATGAACAAGGCTACCTGGGGTAGATTTGATAAGGTTTAGGACGGGATATCTAATGGTTCATCTGGACAGGTGGCTCAATCATGTTTGTTTCAGGAAAATCAGTACGAGACATTTCAGAAGCAGGACGGACCTGTCAAGTTATATATTTATCGAATTGACCTGTGCACGCAGAGGCGTTTCAAAGAGGTTTGGCCTATCACTGTCAGTTGGTAAAAAGCATGCACCTTTTAACCTTCAAAACAACAATTCAAAGTAGCCTTTGCCCATCATTAACTAAACCCTCAAAGAATATGCTGGAGATAAATATGGAAATTCACTAAGTAATCGGATTACGAAGAATCTGTAGGTTTAGTGAACAAAAAATATTAAAATAATGACATCTTAACCAAAACGTATTTACTTGAAGAGTAGTCTACAGGGTTGCAGACTGGGACAAGTTAGATGCAGTTGTTAATTCACTGGATGCAACCCTTTGCTATAATTAGTTTATTTTAGTAGCTAGACAGATGGATCGTAGCCAGCAAGCTAGCTCCTTTTCCTTTCCAAAAAGATGTAAAATTTGACACCAAAAGGATAGGTAGAAAGCGGCACGGCAATCGCAATCGTAATAGATAGTAGCTGGTCTGGTTGGGTTGCAACTCCTTGTGCAGTGTAGGCGTTTTTTATAAGGGAATTTGGAAATAGAGAGATGGGATGAGAGATTTAGCTTTTTATACGGGATCTAGGAGAGTCCCATATTATTACGCAGTGGACTAATCAACTAAGACTTTTGTTACATTTAAGTCTTTTTCAAATACGTCCCAGACTCCAACTAGGAAGATTCTGAACTGTGAAAGAGCAAAAAAAATGGTTGGTCAACGTTTTACTTTAACTGGCCCAATTTCCAACAAAATAAACCAGAGCCATTATAGTGATCTTAGCTGGGCTTACCTGATGTTTCTCTATGGACTCAAATATACTCGTACAATTTAACCCAACAATGTTATCATTGATCCGTCCATATGCATTCCTTAAAACAGGTTATTTAATCTAAAAATTTTAATTTCAAAATATTTTTATAATTTGATATAATTAAAGTTGAGTTTAGAATTTTTTCGAATTTAATATTTTGAACTTAAATTAACTCATTTTTAATATTATCAATTTAATGATTCCTAAAAATTTAAAACTTTATAATATTATTAAAAAAGTGTATGCTTGATCAGACCAAACAAGCTCTAAT
>JAOSBO010000004.1:4491661-4502155 GCA_027563915.1 Erythroxylum rotundifolium
GATGAACCCTAGCTTTTTCTTCTTTTTCTCTCCTTTCTCCACCGAACTCTCTTCTTTCTTCTTTCTCTTTGTTTCTTTTCTCAATTTCGTTCTTGCTTCTTCCTTAAAAGCAAGCCCACCCTTCTTATTTCAATTTTGCCATTAATGATTGGACAAAGGCCCTTTTACCCTTCCTTATATGCCTTGTAACTTAAATGCTTAAGTGACTTACCAATAATACCCTTCATGCAATCTTACCACCTTAACACTATAATTCAATTAACCTATGTCATAAAATCTTACTTACATTAACATAATAATTAACTCCACAAAAAATGGAATAATTAATCTATCCAGACCTCAAAATTTATTTAAGTCATTGCCTAACTTCTTCCAAAAAACAAGACCTTTTTCTGATCATGTATTGAAGGAATTTGATAACACTTCCTTCTAGAAAAATGTTCCTCATTGTCTTAGTTTTCTAATGACACCAAAATCATTCAATTTGGTTTGGTAATCTAAAAGTTAGACCCTAAACATTTCCAAACTGTTCTTATGCTGAAACAATATTCTGTGCTCAAATTCCATCCGAAAATTGAAATTTTTAGAGACTGAAATAGAAATTGATTCCATAAGATAATTTGTAGCACTATTTCTCTAGTTTACTCCAAATCAAATATGATCTCATTTGGATAACTAAAGAAAAATTTATGGCTAAAACACCAAAGCATACTTAGTGAACATGTTTTAACTACATTTTTCAGCTTTTAACTTCCAACATTTTCATATATAATAGTTCTAACTTCCAAGAAAAATTTTGGGGTCCAACACTTGCCCCAACAGCTAAACTAAACATAGGCACTAAAAAGGAAACAACTTTGTATTTTAAAGAAATCTTTGCTTGATAGGCTCTTCCTAACTCACTAAAACAATGCTCTGAAAAGGAAAGTATGAAGTTCAATCGCCTTCTCTCCCATGTTGAGTCACTAGTAATGCCTCAAAAAGCGTGAATGAGCCACATACATGGAAACTTGCAAGTGTGGATCTAGTTAGGGACCCTGATATACTGTATTAATATATGTAGGTCTATGTAGTTCGAGTGAAATTGCAATGGCACAAAAGCAGATATTGTTTGTTATTCCTTTGTTCCCTGTATTGGTTATGTTCCTTATTTCTTGTCTATTAAAAACTAATCAAACTCTGTTTGATATCATATAAGTAGAAGTTGAATTTGTTGCAGGCTATAATGTAGAATATGCATGGGATGCAATTCTTAATAGTCCACTGTTGGTGGAAGCCAATGTCTTGGGGTCTCGAGCACTCATTATTGATTGAAACAAAGGATGAGTCTTTACTGATTTAAAAAATTCAATTTTAGGGAAGCAAAAAGCGCTTAGCATGGGCCTTATTGAAAATGCTTCTTCCTATTACTATAAATATAGACGGGTCGTCCCTTATTGAAAACTTTAGGAAAGTTTTTATATATGTGTATTCTATTAATGTATTAATGTGTAAACACACGCAATGCGAAGAAAGAAATAATTGAGGCCCTATTCTATTGGTAAAGTGATTTTAGGCTTTACTAATATAATATATAAGAATTTTATTGTTAGAAAAGTCATGCTTTTCCCTTTAATAGGTGTAGGTGCTTTTTAGGGAAGGGCACTCTTCTTTCTTCATTCTTCATTCTTCATTCAAAACTAATGAATGTCCAGTCAAAGGTTTTTGCATTGTTATTAAAAAAGGAGTTTGTAAAGCAAACTCCCTCCTTAAACGAGTCTTAGTTAAATAGAACGAATCAGGTTCTGTTGCTTGATGCTCTAATAAAAAATAAATCAGTAGGACAATATCATTAAGACTATATATGTGTTATCAAGTTCTCTTATGAACACAAAAATTAGGCTAAACTTCTCATGCTCGCTTTTATAAGAATGCTGGTAAAGTTGGGACAGTGGTCGTCTATTATTTTTCTTATTCATTTCTATATTGGCTAGCTCGCAGGACTATTTGACCACCATAACCATTCCTTTTCATTAAGTCCGTCTTTAATGCATATTAATTAAGTTTCGTCTTAACAAGATTTCTCGACTCAAATTAGGCTATTCTTCTTTAAAAGAGACCTCTGACAACTTTAGTCTATACCAATACTATATAATAGACCACATTTTGATACAATGCGTCCTCTTATCCTAGCTGGATTCTTCTCCTTTCTTTCAAGTCACTTTTAATGTAGGAATTAAGGTTGAGAAATCCTTTTAGAGTATTAGTAGAGCCCTCAATCACAATTTCAATTAGATTAAGAGCCCTATTGGCTGAGTAAACATTTTAATGTCCCATTGACCCAAAATGAAAGGTTTAATTTAATTTTCGATGAAAACATAGTTTTGCGAATTCTCCCCAAAATTCGAAGACCATTTCAAAATCCTCAAGCATTTTAAAGGTTTAAATGTTACTATTGTAACTTCAGCAAACATAAAAGATGAGACTTTACCACCATATGAGATACAAACGTAGATTGCTCACAACTAAATATAAATGGAGAATCATTTCTTATTGAAAAAAAAGAAATAGAGCTGAGAAGTTAAAACTAGAGTATAATGTATTGATTTTTTGATGTGTTTGCTTTACAAAATATGCTATATTTATACACAAATTGAGATAAGATGAATCAATTTACAATTAATTCAATTTAAACTAAACGTTCAGATTGTAAATGAGGTTATCTAAACTATATATGATGTTATCTAAACTAAGATGAATTGATAAAAGGATGAGTTTATCTAATGTAATTACAATAAAAAAATTTAGAAGATTTTTTGTTATCATCCCCCCGCAAGCTAATGTTTGAAAGAACATTGAGATTGTGATGTAACATAAAAAAGGGAGTAAAATCCAATGGTCTGGTGATGAGCTTTTTTTTGGTTTGAAAGTAGGTCTGGTGAGAAGCTGATATATGATCTATAAACATAAATTTCTTCACATCAAAATCATGAACAAAATGATATAATATATATATTTGGTACGAGAATAAGAGATGGGATACACAGTAAAAATGGTAATGCCTATGTTGTCACAGTACGAAAGTGGTTTAATGTCAGAGAATCCAAGCTCACCAAATAGAGAATTAAGCCAACGTAGTTCAGTAGAGCACTGCTCATGTATTTTGCTTCAATGCTAGATCTGGCCATAGTAGGTTATTTGTTAGAACTCTAAAAAATTAAAGAGGAGCCAAAGAAAGTGCAATAGCCATATGTAGATTGACGATTATCGTGACACCCAGCCTAGTCAGCATTAAAGTAAGCAATGATGGTTAAGGGTGAAGGTTTGCTTAAGTGTAGGCCATGAGGTAGGGTAGAGCGAAGATACTGAAGAATACATTTAACCACAGTCTATTGAACATCAATCAGACAATGTAAGAACTGTGAAACTTTGTTAACAAATTGGATATCAGGTCTGGTTAGACAAAGATATTGAAGTACTCCAACAGTAATACAATATTAGTAGGATTGGAATGAGGAAGACCATGATTTTTGGAAAGCGTTAGAGAAGGGTAAAGGGTATGGAGACAAGTTTGGAAGAGTCAAGATTTGTGTGATGAAGAAGGTCACGAGTGTGTTTAGATTGAATGAGAAGAAGGCCAGTGGGTGTAAACGTGGATTCAATGCTAAGAAAGTAGTGAAGAGATCCTATATCTTTTTATGGTGAAAGCAGAGTGAAGGGCACTAATGATAGTTTAAATAAATTGTTGTGAAGAACCAATGACCAGGATATCATTCACATAAACAAGGAGAAAGGTATTGTGCGTTAATGTGGAGTAAATAAAAAGAGATTTATTAACTTTGGAGGAAGTAAACCCAAGGTCATCAAGTTTATGACTGAAGCGGTGAAACCAAGCTCTAGGAGCTTTTTTAAGACCATAAAGATCTTTTTGTAGATGACACACATAATTAGGATGATGAGGATCAATAAAAATAGGTGGTTGTTGCGTAAAAACAAGTTCTTGTAAGTTGCAAAGGAGAAAAGTATTGTTAACATCAAGTTGACAAACGGAACAAATGTAAGAATGAGACGAATGGTGGTTGGTTTGACAACTAGACTAAATATGTTAGTATAATCAAGACGGGGTGATTTTTGATAGCCTTTAGCTACCAACCAGGCTTTATAGTGATTTAAGAAACCATCAGATATCTTTATACTAAAGACCCATTTATAGTTGATAATATTTGCACTTAGAGGAGGGATTAAGGGACCAAGTATTATTAGGACAGAGAGCTTTGAACTCATCAAGCATGACTTGTTGTCAGTGAGGAAATTTGTTTGCTTGCGTGAAAGAAGTAGGATCTAGATCAAAAGGCTTAAGAAGAGTGGTGTTATAAGTAATATAGTTAAGAAAAGATTTTAATGGTCAAGTGTTGTCCTAAGTGCGAGTGACCATTGGATGAGAAGAGGAAGATGATGGTTGAGGAACAAGTGGAATAGGAAGGAAAGAGGGCACATGAGGCATGAGTGAGGCAGAAGTAGTAGAGTCCAGTAAGAAGGGAGAACTAGATAGTGGTAACGAAGCAACTGATAATTGAATTTGTAATGGTAAAGATAGAGAAGTGGTAGAAGAGGAATATGAGTTTGGTTGGAGTTTAGGAAATCGATTTTCAAGAAATCTAACATGTTGAGCAAGATAAATTTTATTTGTTGAGGGATCAAAACATTTGTATCATTTATTATTGGAGGCATAGCCTAGAAATAAACATAAGGTGGATTTGGGTGAGAGTTTATCAGCTCTAATGTGAGTAAGGAAGGGGTAACATATGCAACCACAAACAAGAAGATGATTAAGATTGGGAGAAGAATTGAACAATAGTTCCTGTGGAGATTTGAAATGTAATTTAGATGATGGTAAAAAATTTATGAGGTAAACAACAGTGAAAAAGACTTCATACCAAAATCTCTTCAGAAGATGGTTGTGAACAAGAAGAGTGATTCCAATTTCAGTTATGTGAAGAATTTTACATTCAGTTTCACCGTTTTGTTGTGGGATATGAGGATAAGAAATACTATGAGTGGTGAGAAAAGTAGAAAATAATCATTTGATAAGTTAAAAAGCTCCATCATATTGAAACATTTTCATTTTTGTTGGGAATAAGTTCTCAACTGCGGTTTTGAAATTTTGAAATTTTTGTAATGCTTGAGACTTACAATCTAAAAGAAAATTCCAAGTGTAGTGACTAAAATCAATAATAAAAATTATAAAATATCTCAAACTGGAAAGTGATAACACAGATGATGGTCCCCAAATGTCACAATGAATAAGTTAAAAAGGTGCAGTACATACTCTAGGAGATGTAGGTAAAGAAAGATAACAGCTTTTGCTTTGAAGACATGAATTACAATGAGGATCAGTACGAGACACTAAATTAACGTAAATAATTTGGAAAAAATTTAAAAACAAGGATGACCCAAACGTTGACGCTAGAGGTATGAAGAAGCACGTTTTGTAGCAAAAATCATGAGATTTGTGAAATTGATTTGAACCTTGAGAGGGTAGAGATCATTATGGATGTTTCTTCTGAGAAGTGGAATCTTGGTGGATAGGTCCTTCATAACATAACTAGAGGGATTAAAGTCAATTAAATAAGAATGGTCTTTAACAAATTGAACAACAACAAGTAAATTAGTAGTAAGGTTAGGTATAATGAGAACATTATTTTTTAAGTGTGATGGTCGAAGATTTATATGAAAAGATAAGGAATATTTAGAAGTTATAGGGAAAGTAGTACTATTACTGAAACCTACTTGGTCAATACTGTGATATGATTGAGTGGAGTTGACAATATTATTGTTGGGTGTCATGTGGGAAGAAGCACCAGCATCTGAAAGCCATTTGGCAATTTTGTTGGGGAAATAGATGGACAAATTTGGTGGAGGATTTGTGTGTAATGTAGAGAAGGCAGGTTGAATTTGTGAGGGATCAAAGGAAAGATTGGAAAAATTATTTCAAGATTACATGTAGCAAAAATGACAAATAGCGGTTATGTGACCAAATTTTTTGCTAATTTGACATTTTAAAGGTTAGGAATCAAATTTGGGTCAAATATTGGAATTGAGATATGGGTGTAAATGGTTTAATTGAGTTAGAATGTAGGGGAAGGCCTGGTGGAAGTGTGAATTGGGCTGGTTATAGTAGGTCTAGTGAGGTGTTGGTAGTCTACATTTTAAAGTGTTGTGTATGGCAATGTAGTAGGGATGTTTTTATGGATGGTAGACTTAGCAAAGGTGAACGAAAAAATTGGAGACTTGGCTTAGGTAGTTTTTGGTACCCTAAAAAAAGAATTAAAGCTGAGAAGTTTGAGTAGAATATAATGTATTGATTTTCTGATGTGTTTGCTTTGCAACGTATGCTATATTTATACACAAATTAAGATAAGATGAATCAATTTGTAATTGATTTAACCTAAACTAAATGACTATATTGTATATGACGTTATCTAAACTAAGATGATTTGATACAAGGATGAGTTTATGTAATGTAATGTAATTACAACATAAAAGATTTTTAAGATGTTATGTTATAACTTATGTACAATAGTAAACCAAAAATTAAACATATGAAAACTAGATCGAGTGCCCCAAGATTTGTTAATTAATCATCCTAACTTGAAGCAGGTTCAAAAGTAAGTCTTATAGTTTTATTAAGTTTTTAATATCATTTATTTATATGAATTACTCTAAACATATACGATTGAGAAAGAATATAATGAAAGGATGAACAGGATTACTAAGATACGCAACATAGTACTAATATAGGTTCTTTAATTTATTCAAAATAAAATTTCTACATAATATTTATATATAACATATACTAATATTGAATTTAATATATGAAAAAAATAATGTTAATTTTCTTCTGAATTCGATTTTTTAATTATAAAAGAATATTAATTAGAGTAAAAAGTTGGTGGAAATGATATGACAATACTTTCCCCGATATTGATTCAAAATATATTATTAACCATCATTCAAAGAAAATTTTATAGTCCAAAATCAATGTTCGATAACAAGTTGATCGATTCATTCGATAAGAAATGATAGTTAGCATTTGATTTCGTTGGACTCTTAGATTTTGAAGATATCTATTTTTGACGAGTAGAAAAAATATTATAATATAATAGAAATCAACTTAACTAGTGTAGAAGGCTAAGGGCTCAAGAGGATCATAATGTATGCAACCTTCTCTTTGTATTTTTACAAAGAGGCTATTTCTGTTATTTGAACTTGTGACCATACAACTTTATCAATTGGTTCAAGGATGAACTAAATAAGTTTTGCATCATGAACTTTGTACTACGCACAACTCGCGGATGATCTATACAAAATCACATAGAAGAGAATAAAAATAGAAAAAATATGAAGAAACTACCAAGAAATGAAGGAGGATCGGATTCTACATATATTGTATCTAAGATCAATCTTGTAAATTTCCTAAAGATTTTGAATATTTATGTAATAAATGAGGGAGAATTGAATTCTATTTACACTCTTAGTGATTTGTGTAATGAGAAAATTTTGGATATTTCTTTATTTAAGAGGTATCTAACCCCTCTTAAATAAAGAAAAGACATTTCAAGCTTATTGCTTTATGTAATGTAGCTCTAAAAGTTATCTCTATGGTGTTGGTCCAATGGATCAAACCATGGATGGATGGATTGATTAGCAAGAATCAGAGTAACTTCATCATTGGGAGGTTAGGTGTCGACAACATTATATAACTGCAAGAGATAGTCCATACATTTAGACAACAAAGGGGCAAGAAGAGCATTATGATCATCAAATTGGATATGGAGAAAGCCCAAAACAAGCTCTCGTGGGCCTTTCTACGCCAAGTTTTGCTCTAATCTAACATCACAGCGAACATTGTTAACTTGGTTATGAATCTAGTCTCTTCCACCTCTTTCTTTATATTCAATCCTAACAGGGGGATCTACCAAAGGGACCATTGTCCTCTTATCCATTTGTCTCGCGTGTTGAGAAAATGAGTCATATAATAATGCAACTAGTTAGTGATGGAAGTTGGAAGCCAATTAGAACAAGGATACTAAGCCCTTTAATTCCAGACACGTTCTTTGCTGATGACCTCCTATGGGTGAGGAATTGGAAATCGAGGATGAGGTTATGTTGGGTTGTTTGCATTAGTTTTGTGAAGTATCAATAAAAGAGTTAGCTCTGAGAAATATCGGGTATGGCTCTCACCTAGTTCAAGAAAAAGAAAGATTATCATTCCTCCAAATTAGGAATGCAGCAAATGTCTAACCTGAGAAAATATGTGGAGTTTTTATGCCACATAGATGAGTCACTAGGCCTATGAATGAAGAGCTCTCTAACATAGTGAAAGGGCGACTAGTAGGACGAAAAATGACCAACTTTTTATGGTTGGTAGGACTGTAGTAGTGTAATCGACTACGCCCATGGTTGGTAGGACTGTATTAGTGTAATCGACTCCGCCCGCCATAGCCACTTGTACTATGACGTATACGAAATTGCCCACTTCATCCAGGAGAGTTTAATGGGAAAAGCAAACTCTGCGTTTGGACATGTACTCAAACCTAAAAAGGAACTAGACATAGAGACCAAAAGCAATATAATGGTCTTAGTCGGCCTTACCTGATGTTTCTCGATGGGCTCAAATATAGTTATATAATTCAACTCAACAATGTTACGATTAATCTATCTTTTGAAATAGGTTGTTTAATAAAAAAATAGTTAAAATTTTTACTTTCTAAATGTTTTTGTATAATTAAATTTGAGTTAAATTAACTCATTTTTAAAATAATAAAAAATTTAAACCCATATATATATATAATATCATTAAAAAAAATAGTTGCATCATTTTCTTTGAGCAACGGCGACTTGACTGCAACAAGTCGGGCCGGTGGATGACAGTAGCTCATGGGAAAAGTCTCTCCACACGACAACTTGTGGAACAATCGCTGAGCCTCTCCACGTCAAGCTGATACTTAAGCACATGGCCTTCTCGTGGACATGAATTCGCCAAAGCACCTTCAACCACGTGGAGTACTACTTTCTCATTATTATCATTGTTTATTAATTAATGCCTTTGGACGTTCTCAATCATTATACCAAATCGTTCTATTCACCCTTCAATTATTTCAAGAGATCCTTTTTTGTTAGGTCAGAAGATATAGAAATTAATACTTGACAATATTTTGAGAAACCTTTTATTCTTTATTAGATTTTTAGTAATTTCGACACAAATGTAGGCTTCAAATTGTCCTATTTTCAAATTATCTCATTCATCTAATTTCTATAAATCCTACTTATGAAACAGAATGAAGTAATCCTTATTTCAAACACATTCAAAAGAAAGAAAAAGACTAGTCCTAATCTTAAATCCGACGCGGAGCGCACGCGGAGTTAAATGGATTGAGTTAAATCAGATAATAGAAATGGGACCCGCCAACTCATCTGATATTCTATTTCCGTCCCTCGAACGTCTCTCTTCTGCATCACACGCACGTAACTTACCCGTAGTTACCCATTGCAGCAGTTTAGTGTTGGTATAGTTTTACAGGCGAACGGAGAAGCGTGAACATGTCAGCGACGAGGACGCGCGTGGGAAATTATGAGCTCGGAAAGACCATAGGCGAGGGAACCTTTGCCAAGGTCAAGTTCGCTCGGAATGTCGAAACCGGTGGTAATTTCGCCATCAAAATCCTTGACCGTCAACAAGTTCTCCGCCACAAAATGGTCGAGCAGGTTCGTTTTCTTATACGTTGCGAATATCAAGTTCAACTTATTTTGTCCTTCAATTTGTTTATCTTATTCTCAGTTGAAAAGAGAAATATCTACAATGAAGCTTATCAAGCATCCTAATGTCATCAAAATCTACGAGGTATTACAAAGGTTTGTTATAAATTGATTTATATTGAAATGAAATACTTGTTCATCAACTCACCAGTTCTTTTCTTAAAAGTTTAGGTTATGGCAAGCAAATCCAAAATTTATATTGTTCTCGAGTTTGTTGGCGGAGGGGAGCTCTTCGACAAGATTGTAAGAAACAATGTGGAATAATTGATTAGAATTATATATTTTTTAATTTAAATTTATACACATATTCTCTGTTATCTTAGGCCAAATACGGTAGGCTCAAAGAAGACGATGCTAGGATATACTTTCATCAGCTAATTAATGCTGTGGATTACTGTCATAGCAGAGGAGTGTTCCATAGAGATTTGAAGGTTGGAGAAAGAAAGTTTGCCTTTTTTTATTGATTGAGAAATGCTTACGTCTTGTATGTTGACTTCGATTAACGGCAATAGTGATTCAATTTTTTTGTAGCCCGAAAATCTTCTTCTTGATTCTTATGGTTCTCTTAAAGTTTCAGATTTTGGGTTGAGTGCATTATCCCAACAATTGCGGGTGAGCTTTTTAAAGCTTTAGATCTTAGTTTATTTTTAAAAGATGTAGTAATGTGGATAGTCCTTAATTTCACTAATGGTTGTT
>JAOSBO010000004.1:4545824-4560030 GCA_027563915.1 Erythroxylum rotundifolium
TAATTGGCAAACACTAATTACGCATGTTTAACAATATTGCTCCAATATGGTATTTGTATATTACAATTGGCCGATTTTGTGGCTGCGAATTTTACTTCGAAAATGACTAACTGGGAAAATTTTATTTCATTTGATGTTGGATAGCATTGCATTTGACGTTTCCGTCTCCCTTCCGCTTCTTTCTGGCCTTGACGTAGATTGAGATTCGTCCACGCACAGGAAATTAGCTTATTTTAGTCGTAAACTTTGTTTGTAAGCTACATATGGTAACAATTCAATGACTTAACAAACCAAGTCAAACAGCCACGAGATATATACGGTGAATATATTTATAGGTCATCAGTTGACCAAACAATTTTAAAGTCCCAATTATGCAGTGGATACACAAACAAATGGTAACGATCACCTGTCCCCTTCAACCCTTAAAATAAAACTACAAGTGGCCAATAGTACGTAATAATTAAAAGGATTAGCCAAGTGAGATCAACACCTTTAAAATTTTATCTTAACGCCATAAGTACGGTCCAAACTTGTAACACGTCTTCCATAGGAAAAGGTCTCAATTATATGAAAGATTTCCGACCAAGTAATCGGTAACTTCCACCACTTTTCAAATGTTAGTACTTTCTTCTACGACTAAAATGCAACCGTTCTTAACACAAGAGGATGGGACATAATACCTGCTAAGCCCTTGGAGTTACGTATTAGATATATTATAATCATAGCAGTTAAACACTTAAACTTTTCTAACAAAAACTAGTTACACGATATTCTTGTTATTTACATACCTTTCCTTATATGCCAATATTTATCTTTCGTACTACTGTTTTATAATAACGATTCATATACTTTATTAAAAAATGAGTATATAATTTTCCTATAGTTTTTAATACATTACATGTTTCAGTACAATTACTGGACTGCACTCGTGAACAAGTCAATCTAGCTAGATTTGATATGTAGTTTTGATCAATTATGAAAATATGATATCAGTTTAACTAAATATGATCTCAATTACACGATTACAATCATTCTTATTTATTGATCAACCGCACATTTTCATATATTTATCAATTGGACATTTACTATGGAAATTTTTTTATTTATTTAACATAATAGAATGCTTATTTATTGATCTCATAAACCATTTAAAAAGTTTTTTTCGAGCTTTGTGTCTTGTATATCTAATACGTAGCATTTTCTTTTAAGTTAGTTAGCCTAAATACTTCCCTACTTATCCTATATATTTTCTTGTAATCACTTGTTGGATTTGTTTATTAACCTGTGTTCTTTCTTATTTGTGTATTTATTTACTTATTTTATTTTTTATTTTCATTATTCGCCTTGTTCTATATTTATTGTCACAGTATTTATTTTATTTCTTATTTTTATATTTTTATTCATACAAAATTTTTATTTGTATTTTGTTTTTATATTATTATCATATGTTAGGTCTATTTTTGTTTTTAATTAATTAATTAATTAATTGATTATATATACATATATTTCGTCATACGAATCTATCAAAAATAACCTTTTTACTAGTAAGGGGTAAGGTGCATGCCATAGAACATCTTTAGACTTTGCATTTTAACGAAACTTTTATTAAGTAGTAGTTGTTGTTGTTATTACAGTAGAATGCTTATTGACCACATAAATTACAAAAAAATTATATTTAATCTTTGCTATCTAATTTATGCATGATTAAAAATATGGTTCCAAATGCAATCACTTCTACTACACTTATTGACAATGCAAAACTTAATTGTGATAATATGAAGATTGTCAAAAGGTGCTTTGCAATAATAGTTAAAGGTTTTTTCTTCACATAAGCAAGTGAGAAATAGTAAACTGGAAGAAAAAGGGCAAGAAGTAAGAAAACTAAAAATATAAATAAAGTTAAAATTTTCTAGTATATGTCTCAACTAAGCATTAATACTTCAACTATATATGACCTACTAATCAAAATAATAACTAATTAGGAGCCTCAGAAAAGGATATTGTGACTATGTGGAGTTGTAAGCTTTCCAAATTATACGATTCACATTTTTGTATTGTCTCAAAACTCTTGTTCTCTCTTCTACATTCTCTTTTTTCTTTTTTTTCCTTAATTCTAGCTTTAGATATGTCTCTACTAATATTAGTTAATATAAACTCCATATTTAATTAATTAACACCTAATATGATTCGAACATATTGTTAAGAATGAATAAGGCTTATATTTTGAACTTTCTGTGATACCTCATTTTGTTCTTTGACAATTTCGTTTGCTTTATCTTTCTGACACTTGTTTTTCTTTTATTATGTTCTTATCATTCAATTTTCTTAATATTTGTGGCCTTAGCAGATGCCTAAAATTATTCTAACAAATTATTTTTTTATGTTGAAAATATAAAAGGTATATTAATAAAGAAGTAAAATTACAAAATTCTTGTTCATAAACAAGACCTACCGTGAATAAGCATCCGGAGAGCTGAAAATGACCAAATCTCACTAACCTAAATAAATACGTAAAAATGGACCGTTTAACTATCTCACTTCATTGTCGTTTTGCAAATGGGTAAAAACCCACATAGGTCATAAAAGATAGTAGAAGGCTCCATATTATACCCAATTAGGAATTCTGGAGGTTTCGATGGCTGCAATGTTCCTTCCTTCTCTAGTTTGAACATCTATAAGTAAGGGTGGCTCAATCTAGTTGCTCACACTTTCTTCTATTGTATTTCATCAATGATCTTCATTTGATAGGTTTTTTTATTGCCTGAAGATCGCACCAGCTATAAAGGAATACTACATGATGTGGGTCTACTTCTTTCCATGTAATAACTTAACTCAATGCTTTATCTCTGTTAATCTTGCTCTAGTTCCCATAATAGATTGTTCATTTACATTATGTAGGATGACGTGCATGATTGCTTGCTTAGAACGTTCCTTATTTTAGAACTTTCTAAGATTTTCTCTCCTTCCATAAGTCAAGAAAAGTTGTGGCTAGGACCAGCACATGTTGCTTACAGAGTGGATTGGAAGGATGTGCAACAATTAACCTATTAATAGCCTCTAAGAAAGTATTAAAATGTTCATTCTATGAATAATGCTCTCTGAGTTTACACCATATTGAATTAGAGAAAGAGCAAGAAAAAAGATGATCTCTCATTTCATTATCCTCCTTGCATAAGATAAAAATCTCATTCAAATTAAAAAACTACAGTTTGTCCATTGCTATTAGCCGAAGTAAGAAAGATATATTGGGTCTTAGATTGTTATTTTAGATAACCCTACGATAGGATTTCTCTTGTTCACTACTGTGCAACCATTTCCTGTTAACCTTGCTTGAAATCTCCCAATAGGCATATTAAGCCATAGGTGGCAGCCCAGAAGGTTAGTATCAAGAAAATATGAAGCTTTTAGGTGCTATATTGCTTCTAGAAATTACACCCACTAATTTTGGTTGATAGGTGCAACAACCTTAGCCTTGTGATCTATCCTTGAGAGAGCTAAAACTGTATCTGGGTTTGGGATAGAGGACCATAGCCTGTCCAGTTGTCGTGCCATAAATATGATGTGTTTCCATTTCCTATTTTGGAACACACTACATTTTCCACTTCCTCTTTGATATTTAAAAGTTGATTAAGGAACCAAGAGAAAGTTAGTCTTATAGATAGCATCCATAGACTGTTCCCTTCAAAAAGTAACTGTGAAGCCATCTTATCCGAAGGAAAATTTTGTCTTGAAGCATTTTCCAAAGTCTTTACCTTAATAGAAATGATTCTCAAACATCCTTTCTCTTTAGGTTTACATAGATCTACCCATTTAACTTTAGGATGATCAGAATTCTCATTTGCTTTGCCCCATAGGAAGTTTCTCACCATTTTTTCAATGGATTTAACTAACTTCCTATAAAGGGAAAAATGAGTGCTCCAATATAAGAGTAAGGAACAAATGGCATATTTAATTAACTTAAATCTTCCTGCAAGAGATAGAAACTTATTAGTCCATTTGCTAATTCTCCTTTGAATTTGCTCAATTAAAGGAAGGCATCCAATGAATGATAATCTTCTAATAGTAATTGGTAGGCGTAGATACTGTGAAGGCAGGAATTTCTGGCTCATACTTGTTAGATTGGAAATACTAGCTTGTAGAACTTTTGCAACTGATGATGAGGGGATAAAGTTTCTTTTATTAAGACTCACCTTGAGGCCTGACATCACAGTAAACACTTTAAGAGTATCCATCAATAGTTTAATTGATTATGGATAGGCTTTAGAGAATATAATTAGATCATCAGCAAAGCAAAGATGAGTAAGAGAAACTCTTCTACACCTAAAATGGAACTTGAATTTAAGATTAGTGGAGCAATAAATTTCAGCATTTGAAATAGGAATTCCATACGCAGAATGAGTAAATAAGGGCACAATGGGTCTCGCTGTCTAATTACTCTTCTCCTCTTAATAATCTCAGAAGGGTTGCCATTAACCAAAACATAATAGGATGTAATGGAGACATAAGCTCTAATCCAGTTGATATAGATGTTAGGAAATTTAAAATCATTGAGAACCTGGAAAAGGAAAGACTAATTAATGCAATCAAAGCCTTTACTAAAGTCAATCTTAATAACACAATTTGGTGGAGAATTCCTTTTAGTATAGCCCTTTAGGAGTTCTTGGTCAATTAAAATTTTATCACCAATGCTCTTATCCTTCATTAATGCATTCTGATTCTCATTAATAATGAGATTGAGAACTTTTTTCAATGTGCTTGCTAATATCTTATCAATAATCTATAAATGAAGTTTATGCATGGTATTGACCTGAATTCTCCAAATGAAAAGGGATTATAAATTTTAGGAAGTAAGCAGAGAAAGGTTTTATTGAATTCCTTTAGGATCACCCCTTTATAAAAGAACTCATGAATTGGCTCTCTAACCGTTGGACTAATAACATAGCGAGACTTTTGATAGAAAAAAACCATTTAACTCATCAGGTCTTGGGGCCTTCATCCCATTTATATTAAAAAAAATGTAGCATCTATATTTTTTGGGGAGTCCATGGATGCATGCATCACATGTATGAAATTGCAACGAAAGTGTCAAAATCTAGATTCTGACACTATGACAACCCCAAAAAACACAAAATCATACATGCATGCATGGATATGTAAAAGAACATGACATATAAAACTTTTACCTTTTGTTTCTCCTCCTTTCCTATTTCTTCTCCTTGTTTGGGTTGTTGCAAATACCAAATCCTTCCTTGATCACCCAAGAACACGTAAAGATCAAGAAGAAACAATGTGTAAGGGTGATTTGAGCACCAAACTAGATAAGTTCTAGTAGATCCTCAAAATGAAAAGAAAGATCAAGAATCTTGTTGTATACACTTTGACTCATGCAACAATTGCATAAATTTTAAAAACAAGGCTCAAAACACCTCTCTGTCACTCTAGAATTCTTCTAGAGTCCGTATGCTCTCACTCAAGTTTATAACATATGGCAGTATGGTAGTATAACATATGGCAATATGTCTGGATTAATAATGTCCTGTCTTATTAATCCTATGACTAAGGATTTTTAGCTACTAATATAATTACACATGATAGGAATCTCATTATTACGATTTCATCATGATTTCCTTCATAATATGTTTTGTATCATGGACTTCATTAATCGATTTAAGATCGACATCAATTCATATATAAACAAATATCAACTTAATGAAAAATTTCTTTCTCTTTATTAATCAAAATAAAGTTTGTACAAAAGTGTTAAAGGTGATTGTCTTTAGAGCACTACTATAACAATATCATCATCCGAGATTCATTTAACAAGCTCCCAAAAAGCTTTAGAAGGGATTTTGTCAGAAAAGATAGATTGGATGGAGTCTACAGAGTTAGAAGATGAAACATCCCACTACCATAGGGTATATACCCAAACTGTCAGGAACATAACCTATGTTAATGGTATGTTAGAGCAAAACAATTACAACTTAAACATGGCATCAACTATCATCATTTAAAAGTTAGCAAATTTCAAAAACCATTTATTACATTAATCCACAAAATTTACACTATTTCCTTTAGACAATTACTTACATAACCTCATACAGATTCTAATAAAAACAACAAAATATAAGACACAACACTCCTGGAGCCAGCTGAGAGACTTCTAAGCCATAACAAAATCCAAAAGGGTCATTTAGTCCTGTCTAAAGAACTAGGTCTCCTGTCTCGTACTTGAAAAACCAAATTGCAATTTTTATAAGTTTTGCAAACTCAACGAGTGAACCATCATCAATGATTTCACCTTATCACATACACATAATGCATATTTTACAGACACTCATTCAAATGATAAACACATTCCAAGCATTCACACAATATGGGATATCATAAGATCTCACAATTCACATTGTTAAGTATAGCAAAACAAATCACATCAATTTATCACTCATTCAGCTTTGCAATCATTGAATCAATTTCAGTCTTATAATGTTATATGAATGAGACTCAAATTCTTTCTTATTGTTGTGACAGAGTGCCTATCACATACTTATACAAATATTGGCCCACAGGGCTCAGTCAGAACAGAATCACGGAGTATAGCTCTACGTGCAAATCATATATCATGGAGCAAAGCTCTACGTGGAAGCGCTTCATACTGGCAACTCAAGACACAACGCCTTTAACTGAGCATACATTTAATGAAATGCAACAAATTCTAAATATCTCATATATTACGATCTTGTACAAATGCTCAAACAAAATTTCACCATCATCGGACGTTCAACTTTTGTTGAGAATCAAATGTCAAATTCATATCAAATTAAACACTCCTAATACATGCCCAACTATTAAACTCCTCGGACCTCAGGTCCAGAATCTAGAAACAACTCACAAACAGTTCAATAATATTGGAAGGTTAACAAATCAAATAAAATTCAAATCAAATCAATCATAGGAAGTCATCTAGGTTGACTCACAGTACGCGCCAAGAAGCTATTGCCTGGATAGTTCGGCAATGTCCGACTGGTGACCGATGTGATCCTTTAAAACATACACAATACATTTACAAAATATCACATTTTGCACAATTGAAAACATATTCCTTTATGCACATGTACTTAAATAACTAAAATATGCACACTGCATTGTTCAATGACAATTCTGGGTATCTTATTGTCATTTTCATCATTAAATTGATTAGATATCAAAGCCCTCATTAATATCATTTGGTACTTATAATTTGGACCATTATAAAACAATGTGAAATCAACATCATAACCTAATTGACCACTTCAGATTTTCTACCGATATGATTTCGGGTCAACTTTGCATAAATAATCTGATAGGCTAAATGACAAAATTAGCAACACTTCCTTCGAAAAGTTGTTCTAAAGTGTCTTAATTTTCTGATGACTCTAAGATCATCCAATTTGATTTAGTAGTCAATGAGTTATGCACAAAATACCATAGACTGTGCACATTTGAACTTTTGGCTAGTACATAATCATACCCTCTAATTGTACAACTCATATCTTTCATCTCAGATATCTAAAAATTACAAAATTTATACCAATTTAAAGCTAAGAGAATAAGATACAACTTTGGTGAAGACAATTCAACTAATTAGGCCCACATCAATACAGTTTATTCAATAACCATAGGATATGATTTCTGTCCCTGATAGTGCTTCAGCTTAAGCTACAACTCACTTACATGCCAATTTTTAAAATCTTAGAGACAGAATCAAAATTCAAATTCTTCAATAAAGTTGTAAAATTATTCTCTAATTTAATAAGAAGCAAAAATCAACCCATTCATAAATCTACAGCTCAAGTTATAATTAGAATACCGAAACATGTTCATGAAAATTTTCCAGTTCAAAGATTCCAGCAGACTTCCACACTTTCACCCTATCAATCATTTTCAAATTAATTTAGATAACTCTAAATTTTTATGAAGAGAAAGAAAAATGTCTTAGGAATCCATTGGTCAAAGTTTCAAGTTATTTGGAGTTTATATGAAAAAGTTATAGGCAAAAAACTGAAGATTGTTCAATGAAAAACTCTAGTTTTTAACCCACACAAATAACTCATCACCTTTTCTCTCTCTAGCACGCCAACTTCATCTTCTTCACCAAACCCAGATCACCAAACTGCACTTCTCCTCTTCTTCTTTCTTTTTTTTTTCGCTTCATTCCTATACATCACTACTATTATATTTGCTGTATAACCCATTTTTTTCCTACTTCCATCTCAATTGAACCCAATACAATTAAATCAAAATTCCAAAATTTTATACATACAAGAGTGGTACTGTTCAAGTAAGCAAAAGCCACATTTCTGCATTTTTCATCCATCTTCATCTGTTGCATTCCTTTTCTTTTTGTCATTTTAATCCTTTTTTAAAACACAACACTACACTACTCTTATGTCCTCTTTAACTCTAACCTCATAAAATCCATCGCTAAACTTTACCCAAACATTTATGCATATATATACAAAAACATCATATGTTTATAACCTTTACTGCACATTTGTCTCTGCACATCATTTAGTATCCAATAACATTCTCATTTCATCATAAGTTTATCATTTTATTAACTCTATACTATGACTTCACCTACATCTTCATTTAAATCGATTTCTACCAATATGCAACAAATTCACATATGTACAGTATACATAACAAACCTTTTGCGTATTTTATCAGTCCAAAATAGAGCATATTTAATACATCACTTTTCATGATTTTCTGCATTATCATCATAGTCAAAGACCATTCCTATATAAAACCCAACTTATTCATTAGCAAAATTCATCCACTAATCATACAACTCATCACTATCACCAAATTACTCTTACACAATTCATGCATTTATTCACTGCTAAACCGTAAAACATCACCAAATCCATAGAACTTAAAACCTTAAAACTTCACTTACTTGATTTAACAAGCTTTTGGCTGTACTAGTAGATCACGTGTATAGAATAAATAGCAATCAACTCTCTATCAACAAATTGACAGCCTTACTGTAGTTTCTAATTCAATAACCAGTGTTTTCAAATTATTTTTATCTAACAAAACCTTCAGTATGAAGGAACAACAACGTTGGAACCAAGGTCCTCCTCTACATGGCTATTGCATGTTTAACACGTATCACTATATAATGTTGCCACTTGTTACAAAATAATTTAGCCATTTGTCATATATATAATTGATCCAAAATACCTCGAATTTTATGAAAATTTCTAAAATTCACCAAAAATTCCGAAATAATAATATGACTCTTGAAATAAATTTTCAGCTCAAAAAGAATTCACCAAAAAATTCAAAATATACCAAAATTGCCAAATCACATTTAATACACTCCAATTAAATCCACAATTTCCGCTTATAAGCCAATTTACCCGAAAATGCCAATGAATGCATGTACAATCATATGAATGTGCAAAAATAAATGTGTATGTCACAATTAACTTATACATGATGTGCATTTTCCTAATTTCACATAAATTTCTTATAATTTACTATTCTAGCCTTAACATGAGTATCGGGATGTTATAACTCTCCCCTCCTAACAAAAATTTCATCCTCGAAATTCTTACCTAATTGATCAAATAGGTAGGGGTACTGAGGTTCTTCAACATAGCTCAGATTACAAGAGACTTCAATCTCCTGGGTCGGTATCACATAAGTTGGATCCAACCGATATCGCTTAAGCATACTCATATGAAACACATTATGTATCTGAGCCATTTCTGAAGGTAAGGCTAACTTATAAGCTAATGGTCCCAATTCTTTCAATTATCTCATATGGACCAATGTACCTCGGACTTAACTTACCCTTCTTGCCAAATCTCAGTACACCTCGCCAAGGTGATACTCTGTCACTAACCTGACACTCCATATCTCTCCTATGCTGATCCACATAGCTTTTTTGTCTATCTTGTGCCATTTTAATTATACCACGGATCAATTTTACCTTATTAACAGTGTCCTGAATCAACTCTAGGCCTTCAATAATTCCTAGACCCTCTTCATCCTAGTATAAAGGCGAACGACACTCCCTACCGTACAACGCCTCATATGGAGCCATATTAATACTGCTATGGTACTGATTATTGTCGGCGAATTCAATCAAATTTATATATTTCTCTTATGCTTCTTGAAACTCCAGAACACAAGCTCTGAGCATATTCTCGACAGTCTTGATCGTTCTCTCACTTTGACCATCTGTTTGAGGATGAAAGGTTGTACTGAAATTCAGTTTGGTACCTAAAGTTATCTGTAAACTACCCCAAAATCTTGAGGTAAATTTAGGATCCCTGTTCGAAACTATGGACACTGGAACCTTATGTAATCTCACAACCTCATTTATATATCACTGAGCTAACTGATCCAGTGAAAGATTTTCTCTCATTGGCAAGAAATGAGCCAATTTGGTCAGTTTATTCACAATGATCCAAATGGCATCATGTTGCCTCGAAGTCCTCGGCAAACCCATAATGAAATCCATCATGATTCGTTCCCATTTTCACTCCGAAATAGGTAACGAATGTAATTTTCCAACTAGAGCCTGATGCTCAGCCTTAACCTGTTGGTAAGTTATACACTTAGAAACAAATTCCGCTACTGTTTTTTTATGCTAGGCCACCAATATTGTTGTTTCAATATGTTATACATCTTGGTAGTACCAGGATGCATAGCATACACTGCTAAATGTCCTTCCTCCAAAATCTCTTTCCTCAAATTATCAATATTGGGCGCACATAATCTTTGCTTTAACCTCAAAATATCATCACTCACTTCAAATTCAGAATCCGGATTCGTTTTCAACTTTTTAATTAACTTCACTAGATCTGGATATCTTCTCTGAGCCTCTTTGATCCTTTCAAGCAACACAGGTCTCAACTTCAATGTAGCTATCAATATATCATCTTGCTCCAAATTTAATTCAACATTCAGTGCTCTCAACTGAACTAGGCTAGGTAACCTCGATAATTGTACTTGAGTCACACTACTATTAGACTTCCGACTTAATGCATCAGCCACCACATTAGCTTTGCCAGGATGATACTCAATTGTACAATCATAATCTTTCAATAATTCTATTTACCTCCTCTGTCTCATATTCAACTCCTTCTGGCTTAACAAATACTTTAAACTTTTATGGTCAGTGTATACTTGAATAGTTTCCCCATACAAGTAATGTCTCCAAATTTTCAAAGCAAATATTACTGTAGCAAGTTCTAGATCATGAACTGGGTAGTTAAATTCATGAGACCTCAACTGTCTCGATGCATATGCTATTACTTTACCATGTTGCATTAGGACACATCCTAAACCCTGATGCGACGCATTACTGTACACAATATAACCTCTAGATCCCGACGAGATAGCTAACACAGGTGCTGAAGTTAACCGAAGCTTTAGGTCCTCAAAACTTCTCTAAAAATCATCACTCCATCTGAAAGCCACACTCTTTCTCAGAAGTTTTGTTAAAGGGGCTGAAATCAGTGAAAACCCTCGACAAACCTTCTGTAATACCCAGCTAATCCAAGAAAACTTCGAATCTTAGACACATTCTTCAGAGCCTCCCACTTCATTACAGCTTCTATTCTCTTTTGGTCCTCCTGAATGTCCTGCCCAGGCACGATGTGACCCAGAAATACTACTTGACCAAGCCAAAATTCGTATTTGCTGAACTTGGCATATAACTTTTTCTCTCTCATTGTCTAAAGAACCATTCTCAAATGTGCCACATGATCTTCTCTACACTTCGAGTACACCAAAATGTCATCGATAAAGACAATTACAAATTGATCTAAATAAGGTTGAAATACCTTATTCATCAAGGCCATAAAAGCTGTCGGAGCATTAGTCAATCTAAATGGCATTACCAAAAACTCGAAGTTCCCATATCTGGTTCTAAATGCACTCTTGGGAACATCTGCTTCAGCTATCCTCAGCTGGAAATATCCTGATCTCAAATCTAACTTTGTGAACACCTGAGCTCTCTGTAACTGGTCAAACAAATCATCAATCCTTGTCAGTGGATATTTATTTTTAACCGTTATCCGATTCAACGGTTGGTAATTAATACACAATCTCAGGGTGCCATCCTTCTTCTTCACAAACAATACCGAAGCTCCCCAAGGTGACAGACTAGGCCTGATGAAACCCTTATCTAACAATTCCTGCAATTGGGTTTTCAGTTCCTTCAGTTCGATAAGCGCCATCTTATATGGAGGAATTGATATAGGAGCGGCACCTGGGACAATATCAATAGTGAACTTCGTCTCCCTATCTGGGGGTAATCCCGGTAGTTCAGTTGGAAACACATCTAGAAATTTCCTAACAATTAGAATGTCCTGAATGGTTTGTTCATTCCGAGTATCCACCACGTGGGCTAAATAAGCTTCACATCTACCTCAGATCAATCTCAAAGCACTCAGAAATGAAATTAGTCAGGCTGACACTACCTGACTAACTCCTCTAAACACCACTCTTGGCTGACTAGGGGATTCAAGCACTACTTCCTTAGTATAACAATTCATCACTGCCCTATGAGCAGTGAGTCAGTCCATGCCTAAGATGAGGTCTATCTCTCTTAGTTACAATATAATCAAATCAGCTTCTAATTCTACCTGATCAATCCAAACTATACACCTTTTACATACCTCACCAATCACTGTTGTGCTACCCACTGGAGTACTCACTACTAATCCACATTTCAATGTCTCAAGCTTATAATGCAATCTAGATGCCAGATGCGGTGTGATAAATGAATGTGTAGATCCTGGATCTACCAATGCATATCATTCAAAATGAAAAACATTCAACATACCTGCTACCACATCTAGAGAGTTCTGCGCCTCCTGTCTATTAATGGCGTAGTCCCTGGCTTGAGATTGCGGCTGGTTGCTCCACACCTCAGTCCTAACACTGAGCCCTGTTGACTGAGTCCTACCTCTACCTCTGCCTCTCTGTGTAAGTCTGCCAGCTCTACTCTGCTGAACTATAGTCTCAGTCATAGTTCTTCCTTTAGCTACAGACTGTGTTTCCAACATCTCAAGGCAATCTTTGATCTGATGCTCATATGAGCCACATCGAAAACATGCTCCCAATATTCGCCAACACTCATCACCATGCTTTTTACCACAGTGCTCACATTCAGGCAATTAGTGCGATTGACTGGCAGGCACTTGTCCTCTACTTCCCCTAGATTGAACAAATCTACCTTTTCCTCGAGATCCAAATTGTCTCGATCTAGACTGGAATCAAGATGATCTGTTCTGAAACTTTCTGAAGCTTCTGCCAGAATCAGCCTGAGACTCGTCCTGCCTCTTACCTCTACCCTCCTATTTGTTCTCTGCCTTCAACAACTATTCAATTCTGATTGAGGTCGCTTGGAGTTCTGTGAAACTGTTCAAGTTAGAAATGTTTAGTCTCATTCTGATCTCTATGTTCAAACCATCCTCAAATTGTCTACATTTTTCTTCTTCAGTTGGGATCAATACAGTTGCATATCCCATTAACTCATTGAATTTTATCTCACACTCTGCCACTATGAGTCTACCTTGCTTCAGGTCTAAAAATTCTTTCATTTTTCGATTCATGTAAATCTTCGGCATGTAATTCTCTCGGAACACTTTCAAGAAATCCTCCCAGGTCAAACTACAAGGTCTAGTGGTACTACCCGGAATGGTTTTCCACCACTGATATGCGGGACCTTGCAGAAGTGAGACAGGATAGTCGAATTTCTCATCTGCCTCACAGTCCATCTGGTCAAACACTCTTTCAGTTCGCTCAAGCCACCCTTTTGCTTCAGCCGGGTTTGTACTTCTGTAGAAGTCTACAGCTCCCTGCTTTCTCAGCTTATCATATCTTCTTTCTCGCCTCACGGGAATTATCGGAGGCATCTGAGCAAACTCAGGTACAGGAGACTCTAAATTGACTCCTACATACTCCATGTCAGCTGATTCACCAATTGGATCTCCTATGGAAGGTGACCTATAACAAACAAAAGTTGTGATCATTATCGGAATATCTCACTATTTATCATATCTCAACTCCTATTTGTCCCTAAAGATGTCAAACCATGCTCTAATACCCCAAATGCAACATCCCACTACCATAGGGTACATACCCAAACTTTCAGGAACATAATCTATGATAATGGTATGTTAGAGCAAAACAATTCCAACTT
>JAOSBO010000004.1:4599471-4610145 GCA_027563915.1 Erythroxylum rotundifolium
GACCTTTTTTTTCGTCGGAAATGTTCCCATTATAGCGACGGAACTAGTAGTTCCGTCGCTAGTTTCTGACGGAACTAGTAGTTCCGTCGCTACTTCCGTCGGAAAATTTCCGCCACTATTTGTTCATTTTCTTGTAGTGAAAATGGCCCTCTTTATCTCAGTAGAAACATTTCTTGCCTTTGGTTTGTTTTTTCTTTTCTGCATTTTCTTTAGACTGCTTGTCTTTGGCATACCCTTTTTGCCAATTCCCTTTCTTACTGTTCTTTTGGTGATGGTTCTTTTCTTGTTTATTATCTATAAACATAACTTCTGGATCCTTTTTGAAAGGATTGTTGTCCACGATTTCTTCTATTAGTGAGTCTAGTACCCTTTTGACCATGAGCGATTCTCCACTGGCATACTTAATTACCTTCTTGAAGTCATTGAAGTCTAAGGGTAGGGCTTTTAGAATTAACACTACTTGGTGATCTTCTGAAATCTTTTCACCTGTAGCTTATAAATCTTACATTAATTTAAAGAAATAATCTAGATTGTCATCAAGAGAAACAGAGTATTCATCTTATAATGGCTAGATTATGCAACAGAATCATCTTGTTAGGCAATTTTCTTTTAGCATAAATTTCATCAAGTTTCAACCATAGTTTCTTTGCAGTATTATAGTTCTGCACTTTTCTAATCACAATAGTTGATAGATGTAGCATTAACTTGCAGTGTGCAAGTCTTTGCAACTTCAAATTTTTAACAGGGTCAATTTCTGTATCATACTGGTTTTTAATTACACCATAACAATCATAAGATTCTAGTAAGGCTTACATTTGAATTTTCCAAATTGTAAAATCTTCCTTATCAATGAACACATCCATTTTTTTGCTCGCCATTTTTTCACGAAAAATTAAAAGAAGGCAAGAAAGTTGTATTCCTGAAAGAGTCTTAACTGTAACAAGTAGACTAGAAAACTGGTGTGAGGATTTAGGCTTACCAGTATGATGTTACCTTTAACTTTTTGGTGAGTCTTTAATGCGTAAATTCTCATAATGTTGAATTGGCTCTGATACCAATAATGTTAAGATCTTTGAATCTTTTAGTTTTTTTTTCTCAAAGACTTATGTTGCTTGGTTTTGATTTTGCAGAAATACGAACAATAAAAAAGTAAAGAAGACAATGTTTTTACTTCATTCGATAACTTTGAGCTATCTATATCCAATGATCAATCTTACACTTTGGTGGTTCCACTAGCTTCAAAAAAATATGGTTACAAGAGATAGGTGTTTCTAAAAACACCTGCAAGAGCTTCCCTCAAAACGTACTCTAGTACTTTTAGTAAGTACTCTAATACTTTTAGTAAGTACTCTAGTACTCTCTCAAACTTTTCCTCTTTTGAATCAGATAGACGTTTATGTGTATGTGTAATAGTATATGTTTGACTCTGGACATGTATTTATTTATAGAATCAGATGAGGCTTCTCTTTTAATGACTAATGAGCTATTCATCTTGTTCACTCTTTTAATTCTTCTGCTTGTGCCTTTCACGTGAGCTATCCCACGTGCTGTTCACATGCTTCACTTATATGCTTGTTTTTTTTCCTTTTGCTTTGCATTTTGCTCCTCATTCAGATTGCCTCTCTTCTTCTTCGACATTTCTCCAAATACTTCACATATTTTCAACACGCCTAACCCTAAAATCTCCAAATCTTGTCTCAGGTTGATGAACTCGTTGAGGGTTTATGGAGAATATGTGATTCTCTTCACAAGTTGTAATCAATTAATATTCCAGGTAAAATGATAGCATTAAATAACACAATCTAGCGTCTATCTAGACTAAACATAAAATAGTGAACTCCACACTTATTCCACCAAAAGAATTTAGCTACGAATATATTTTTATAGCCAAATGTTTTTAACTACTAAATCTATTTTCGTAGCTAACATTATGAAATCTATGTCTTTTACCTACTAAAATATTTCGTAGCTAATATTCTTGGCCAAAACAAGAAGAACAAAAAACAATAAAAAAATTTGGATACGAATATACTTTCATAGACAAATATTTTTAACTTTGAAATTTATTTTTGTAGCTGATATTAAGGAATGTGTGTATTTTGGCTATGAAAATTATTTTGTAGCTAAAAATATTTTACTACAAAATAAGTTTAAGACATTACATAATTTAAAAATTAAGAAGCTTACTAATGATAAAAAATATTAAAAAATTTACACTCAATGAGTAGTCGCTCTAATATAAGTTAAAATGATTTTCAAGTAAATAATATTTTTAATGTTGAGATCAGCTCTATAGGTAATAACGTAATTTGTTATCTTTTCAAGGAATAGAAAATTGATTGATGGCTTAATTGCTTAATATGGCCCATAATTTCATAAGGGCATCGATGATCTCTCACATATCACTTGGAGAAGGTAGGGTAAAGGTGTCTCCTCGTTTAAGGTAAACCTCATGTTTTCTAGCTGGCTGGACTCTAGCGGAAAGGGTATAAATGTATTGGACACAAAAATCATGACCACTGTATAGAAGTCCTGTAAAGAATTTCAGGAAAGCGATGTTTTAATGATCCGAGTCACGTCAAATATTCTTTTGATAAATGACCCGTTCGCCTTGTTTTTGAAAAAGAGATGGGTGTTTCCATAGCGATTAGCATGTAGGTGCTACAATTTCATCGTTACGTAACAACTTGCCCAATTATACCCTACCCAACCTAACTTGATTAACCCACTAACTTAGAGATATTACTGTATGTTTAGTTGGTCGAATTATCGTAATCAACATCTTCAGGAAAGTAAAAGCAAGGATTGATTGATCGATTCAGAAGCTCTCTCCAAAGTCCTCACTAACAACCATTAGAAACATGGAGATCATAATGACATGAGCTTGTTGACCAGCTCGGCCAGTTAATAGATGCAAAACTTGTCGATAAACTCAATCGGTGGTTCCACACAACATTGGCTGGTGGGTCTTGACGTAACTGGTGATCATGATTCACGCCTTCCCTGGCTGGGAATTTGGGTCATGAATGATTGCCTCTCTTAACCAAACTGTTCGATCCATTCTTACTAGAAACATTGCTTACTTTTAATCACTATAACCTTAAATCGGGATAAATTTCAAACAAGGGATTGACTTTCTTGAAAGTAGGCATATCCCAACCGAAGGAAAACGAGAGAAGAAACGTTTCGCTGCGTTTTCACATTAATTCTTTTCAAAGGGTGTATACATAGCTGATTATATTATAGCTGCGTTTGGATCTATAGTTTAGTGAGAATAAGTACTTATTTATTGTAGTTTTCAAATGTAATTATATGTTTAGATCTGCAGGCGACCAACCGGAGGTTGGAAGAAGTGCGGTGACATCTCAGAAATCAATAAGTAGAAAGATGATTGCGATATAAAAGTGTTTTTGCAGTAGAAATTCTACTTTCTATTAATAACCTTATGATAATTATTATTTTCTATTATACCTTCAACTAATAGAAAGAAAATCCAATAATATAAATAAGCACATATAAAAAAATATAACAATAGATATAGTATATTTTTTATTATTTATAATTTTAAATTTATATGACTAATAATATATTTTTTAATTATTTATACAACAATTAATATTTTATTAAATCAATGGATTTTTTAATGATTTTATCTCTTTTCAGCAACTGCAACCACACTTATCAAATACCTATTTTCACTTTTTAGCAGTTACTAAAACAACAATCTCAAATATATAAGTACTTATTATAAGTGCTTATCATTTCAGCAGATTATCAACTGTCATCGCCAAATCAAACCTATATATAAATAGGTTTAGTGAAAGAACAGCAACGTATATCGATACTACTCTTACCCTCATAAGTCTTTTTCACTCTTTTTTGGTAAAAAATGAATTGCAAGTGTAAAGATTGAAGAATAAATTTATAAAACTAGTTAAACATTGAAATGTCTGATAGAATATTTGAATATTATCAATCGGTGTCTAAACGGCCCCATTCAACTTGTCATGTATAGATATTCCACATTGTTAGGCCAAAGGTCAATTATTCTGCTGACAATGAACTGCTTTTCTTCCTATATGACATTTAATAGGGTGTTAAATCTTTATTCCATTAAGAATAAATCTTTGTTATGCTTTTAAGGAAACTACATTTAAATCTGCTTGCCCTTGCATAGTTGGAGAGTTGGAGTACATGAAGAACGTATGCATACTAGTTAGGATATAGCTATCCTCTTAAAATAAAAAATTGCTGAGTGTCTTTGCATTTGGCTTGACAATATGGTATTTTTCATGCTTTATCCAATAACTTATATGTTAATTTGAATAATTTCTTTTCCAAAATAGAAAGGTTTCCTATATATTGATTGATGAGATTTTTGTTACCTTTTAACAGCGTAGACTGTGATTGGTAAGTTGGTAACCAGAAAGAGTTTTGCATATGCCACATTGAAAGCTTGATCGAACGACAAATCTTGAGAAAGAAATCCCGAATACCTACGTACTTATAAATTGGTATACACACGACATGGCCACCGTAAGTTCCTGTGATTAATATCAGAATCGACAAATGATTTAATGCAGCACGGCCCATGAATTTCCATATAATTAATATTGAAGGTCAAAATAATTTAATCATTATAACTGCAATATTATAATTACTGTTGAAATGTTACCATAATTTAAAAATGTACAGGAACTATACTGAATTAGATATGTTATTATATTTGTAATTGCAACCTTATTATCTATAATTATACAATAAATCATAATTATTATTACGGTAATTTATAATTTTCATGTCCTGAAATGATGAGAAATAGTACTTAATGGATTATATCTTATTCGTTTGCATCTGAAGTCAAGTGGTGATTTGTTCAATAACCAAAACTTTGTCTTTCTTAATTAGCTTTGCGTCTTTGAAATTGCTCCTGGGTCCAAGAATTTCAACCAAGACAAGTCTTTATGTCACCCATAAACTTGAAACATTGTCATCTTCTTCCTATTATATGGTATTTCTCAATTTCCTCCCTTGGCTTGCAGGTTGTCTTTTTATTTGTTTATAATATTACAACAAAAAGCACAAGCAGACATAGACCCCAACTTGCTTTTTAACCCGAAGAAGTGCTAATTACACTTTAGTTATAATTTTACTAATCATGCAATATAATCTAATGATCCTCAATTCAATCATAAGTTTTACATGCCCCACACTTATGTACAGTGTTATTACCCCAAGTCAATTATTCTAATTCAATTGATAAAATAATTATGGTGATATTTTTAGTATGTTCAAGAATGCGTCAATGATTAAATTTCAAAATATGTTATCAATAAAGTTAGAGGGATGTAATTGTATAAATAAGAAGTCTGTTTAGAATGCATAGACTTAGACAAGGGCTAGTTCCAATTAATTTACCCAATAATAAATATTCTTTCATAGTTTACAGGGATATACAAGGCGAATTAAAGGGGGAATAGATTTTCTGTTCTTATAAGCTGCTCATGAATTAGCGCGAGCTTCAACCCGTTTTTCCCAAATTTGTTGTATGGTAAATGGTTCCGAATGTAATTTCTTCATTTTATGATCATTAATAAAATTGGTTTTATGCCTTAAAAAAAAGATTTTCTGTTCTTATAAATTTACTTCCACCTTATTTTATTAATTTTTATCCACATATCTACATAAAATTAACGTAAATTTGTTATTAAAAATCAGTGTGACACAGGTTTAAAATAAGTTAAACGGAACAAGTGATGCCGTGCCAATGTGAGGAAGGAAAGAGCGGAGGAAACATGATAAGACCCCTAAAAAAATAAAAGACAAAGAATGGCCGGACATATAAGCTCCCAATGTGGTCGCTTTCGGATTTTAAAATTTAGGAAACTACGTAGTTCTCAAAAGGTGGTCACCGCTAGGTGGGGATCGTGGGGTGGTGCCGCGCGCGCGGGAGGTAGTACTGTGCAAAACCCGCCTTGTCCTGCAACGTCTTCTGATGATATTGCGTGGACCAGGTGACATAGACCGACAAACCATGTGCTCATGACTTGATTCAACATCTAAGTGTAAGAAACATAAAAAAGAAGCGATACTATTATTGCAGTTAGAAAGATCCTATCATGCCACCCGTCGCTGGGTTTCTAAATAACAAACTAAAAATAATGGAGAGTATGGATTGATGGTTGACAACGCCACTCCATCTAAGAACTCATTCAAATTTATTTATGCTATGGCACTTGTATTATCACATTACTGCTGTCATTATACTCATTCTGACTTTAGTCCTAAACGATATGATTACATGTAGGGTTGTTTCTGTTATACACTAGGGTTTGACACGTGGAAAATGGGGTCTGACGGTGCTCTGGCTGTAAAATTCCACAAGTCAACCTCGCTGTTGAAATCTTGATTTCCATGGTAAGACCTGCTTGATGGTAATGAAAATGATGATCGTAGGGCTGGTAATTGGAGATCGTGATGGTTGGTTGGGGTGTAATAGGACAGGGCGGGATCACCCAAGCACGCTAATTGCCTCGAAGTTTCGTTTTGGCCATTTAGATGTGAAGCTACAAGGCGATCAAGTGCTGCCCAGCTGGTGTGTCTCGAGTCGATGGAATAAACCGGGTTTGGGTTGGTGCAACTCACCTGATTGGTTATCGAATCTTCAGTGTCTTTTAGCATCACGGGTTGGTAACAGTTTTGGCTTTGGCCACTGGTGGAATTTGGACTCTGTAGGCTCGGAAACTTCATGAACCTCTCATTGTAGCCATTGCCGTCTACCGTGTATCTTCCGCTGTTGATAATGTTAGCTTCGTTCTCTTCCTTGCATGTCATTCCCACGTGTTGAAGTATTTCATCTAGAGCTCCATCGCTGGAAGAGCTAAACATCTGGGATGTCCTCGTCTCTGCAGTGATAAATGATGATGGATTAAGAGGGCTGTCTAGGGTTTTATGCAGATTTTTCTTCTTAAAGATACGGCAAACAGCCCATCCCTCTGGTTGTATTGCCTCTCCCATGTCACTGGAAACCTGGATTTACAAACCAAACACGCGTCAACTTCGTAGCTAACCTAAGAGGTCTGCGAGGAACTTTTCTTGTCATATGCAAATCTGAAGTCATTAGCTTGAACGATTACAGGAAGCAGACAAGGGGCTTACATTGATTTCAGTTGAGTTATCGTCCAATCTATATTCATGCATAATCCAGTCGGACTTTTGTCCATGTGGGGCTCGGCCGTTGTAGAACACAAGCGTCTTCCTCATTCCGATCTGCTTACCATTGCTGTATATCAACTTATCGCGTCCTGTAGCCTTCCAAAACCCAGCAGTTGTAGCTCGATTCGTGCGAGTTCCCGTGGGATACTTCTTATCTTTATGACTAAAAAAGTACCAATCGTTTTGAGGGGTGGTTCCTATTCTGCACGTCTCTACAAAACCCAAAACTATTTTTAGCATCCCCAGCTTACACAGAATCTAAGATCTATCAACAGTATATAGAGTCACACAAACCTTGAATATCCCATGGTTCGAGCTTGTTAAGATCAACAACACGAATCACGTCTAAATCGATCTTCTCATAACAAACCTTCTTCTTCAAGTAGTAATGCAAGAGCTCCTCTTCTGTGGGATGGAATCGAAACCCTGGAGGGACCTGAGATTGTCCATTTACGGATATGCTCATATTTTCTGACATTACAAAACAAGCAAGCCGGAGAGGGAATTAGAAAGGACAGAATTTAGAAGTGGAAGATAGGAACTTAACTAGTTTTGGTTTTAGTTTGAAGTGTATGTATAGAGTGGAGCATTTATATGCGGTGCCAGGGACATAACAAGGCCAAAGACACATGAGGACATTAACCTTTGTTTTCATGGTGATTACTGTAGCTTTCGGGTGGGGTTAGTTTTACTACGCGCATGAGAAGTGCAACCTACCTACATGGATATAGAAAGGGTTTTGTTTGGGAATATTGAAGTGAGCCCAAATGAAGGGTATCTTATCAGAAATGGGTCCCAGATTGACATTGTTAGCAACAAGGCTGCGGGGCGAAGCGTCCGTCTGAACTGTGACCCTCGACCTTAAAATCTCCATAGAAAAGCACCTCTTAAACAACCGTAGACCTCTCAGAGTCTACCCACCAACTAAAAAGAGAGATGATGGGATGGGTCACTCTTTCTCAATTTTCTCACACAACCACCGCAAACTTGATAGGAATGGCCCCTGTCCCTTCTTATAGAAAATGGTCAATAGCTGGAGATGTACAATCTTCATTTAATTACGGCTATCGGCGACCAACTTAATGATATACTCAACAAGGCCATTATTCATATTTACTAATTGTAAAAGGATGGTAAATGCTGGCACTTACCAATCCATTTGAATCTTAATGACTCGTCAATGCAATTTCACAAAATTATCTTAATTATTACGAAATTAAAAATTAAAAATTTTGATTTTTGGAGCATAGTTAAAGCTAGAAATCGAAACTTGCCTAATTTATAAATTGATAAGAAATATTATGATTAGGAGATAATGTGGACAAAAGTACTTTCTAAAATGTGGTGAGCATACTTGCTCTTAATGTTTTACAAGTCTTGCGTAATGTTTTAAAAAAAATTTACGTTTTTTATTCTTTATTAGTATCAAAAATATATTCCCGTAAGTAACAAAATGAAGCAAAATTCCTAGGCAGCGATCTTCCTCCTCTGGAAAGTAGTTAATTAATTATCTGATAGATATACTGAAAATAATTCAAATCATTTAAAGTCAAAACTTGTAATGATTGGTAAAAGAATCAATAAAAAGAACAAAAGAGCATTATTGTTGTAAGAAATTTTATGTTTCTCAAATCTTAGTTTGGAAAAAACGTGCAAAAAAATCTAGCATTGTGGTTATAAAGAGATGTTCATTTCCAAAATATTATATTTATAATTTAAACATTCTAAAACACCCTTTTTGCATATAAAGTTACACATGGACCACCAAAAAGCAGTTTAAAAATCAATGGCCAAACAGGAATAATTAAAAAAAAACTACGAGACCATCAATGGTGAGAAAATATTGTGGCTTGAATTCTACTGCCACCATCTTATGGAATACAGAAAGAAGGATCACACGGCAAGATTATGCATGATTTGCATAAGTATCCAATCCTCTTTATACTTTTTTTTTTTCACTCTGCGTGTACACTGAATTTGTATCTCTAGAAATTAAAAGTTTGTTTATTTTTTCATTAATTTTTTTAAGTTTTATTTCATGTTTTTAGTTTTTATTTTCTTTCATATAAATTCGGTTGTTAATGTTAATGTGCACTGCTATTTTATTAATAAAATATATTTTATTGTATTAAAATAAGTAATTTATAAATTAAATTTTATTTTAATATTAGTCAAATTTTATTTGAAATTTATATATTTTAGAGTTTTTTAAATTTAATTAAATTTATTAATAATTATTCATAAAATTTATTTATAATTGAATTTAGTTAATTAAATATAATATTAATTAAATCATACATATTTTTTATTAATAATTGATATATTAAATAATTAAATAATATATATGTAGTTGATAGTATTTCAGATTATGAACATAAATAGGGGGAAAAAACTAGTTTTTTGATTTTTTTAATAAATTTTGAAAACTAGAAGAGGTTAAAAAAAACAGAAACTAAAAACTAGAAAAACAAGTTGTTTTATTAAATTTGAAAACAAAAACATAAATAGAAACAATTATTGTATCTTTTGCTGTTGATTTGATAATTTTTAATAAAAATAGCAATTTTTTAAACCCTTGGCTCGTGGAAAATAAGAAATGACTTGGTGATTATATATTTCCTAATTGACAACAAAATCCAATAATACTATCCTTAATATGAAGTCACAATCTTTAATAAGCAGCTAAGTTCAAGCAGTTGTACACATGCACTTATAATGTATTGAAAAATACAAGTTAGTAATGCAATTAGTTACATAGCGTTTGAAGAGATAAACAGTTATCATTTTGTTTCTCCTCACAAATCCCTGACTTGGCTGATTAAATGATGCACCAACCATTTTAGTATTTAGTCAGTACTAGGTAATGGGTTCGCTATCTCTACCTTTTTCCCCATTTCTTTTTCCTTCCTTCTTAATTTTAGACCTACTGGCCTTTGAAAGCAATATTCAACTCCGTAAGTTTTTGTCATGGTTGTTGAGGGTGTAGTGATCTTATTTTGTATATTAAAATTAGTTAGTTATTATTTTAGGTCATAAGCAAACGGATGGTCGTGTCAGGTGGCTCGCAATATTTGCATTCTGTTTGCAAAGTACAAAAGATATTTGGAGAAAAAAGAATTTTAACTGTGGATAATCCCGTGCTCTTCACTGTGTTCCTGGAATATGAGTTCAGTTCGTCTGTGTCATTTTTCCTGTGCCTTTTGTGATCCATCCATTTCAACCGTTCATTAAGTTGCGAATATCGTATTAGATTTAGTACCGAATTGGATTGGGGTACAGTATGGTATTGGTACCGGTTCGGGTAATTTTTTAAATTTATAAAATAATTCTTAAATTTTTTTAAAATTGCAAAATAGCCCATTATCATATTGTATAGTTATATTATATATTTTTAACTCTATCTCCAAAAATCATAATAATAAATAATAATCACAATTAATATGAAATAACAATAATTTT
>JAOSBO010000004.1:4642259-4658686 GCA_027563915.1 Erythroxylum rotundifolium
AATATTTTAATAATTATATTTTAATTAATTCTTTAATTAAAATATTTTTATTAAGGAATAATAATATTTTAATTAATAATAATATTTTAATTAAATATAATGTAATTAATTAAGTAATAATAATAGTTTAATTAATTATATTGTAATTGTCTCATCGTAATCAAAAAAATATAAATACATTAAAAATAAATATTGATATAATTATAAATTAATCAATGAATTACATATTTCAAAGCATATTATACTGTAGGAGCATTTCCGTCATTAACATTGTTTTTATGTTCTATCCACTGCAACCAAACGCATTTCTGTCCTCGAGACAGGGACAGTTTTTTTTGTTTTGTCCATCACAACCAAGCACCTTACTGTCTCCAATTTTTGTTTTGTTCAGTCTCCAAATTTGCGTCTTGTTTCGTCTCCGCACCTAGAAAATAGTAACCAAACGCAGCGTTAGAGAACGCCTTTGAAATTTGGACTGACCTCGAGATACAAATACGTAATTGGTGATCCTACAGAATGTCTCGTTTTCAGTTGATTAATATAAAACAAAGGCGCACACATACAGATGTGTCCAAAATTCATTCCGAATAGTTATATCTTAAAATGAAATTTCAGTAAGTTGAGAAACGTTGATCTGTGTTAGCCACGGATACTGAGGAAAGGAATGGATTCTTCCAATATCTAACCCAACCTATCCATGCTATGATTCGTGATGAAAGAGCATATTAAGCTGGGTACCTATCTAGAGCAATGAAGGAATGTTGCTTTTAACACTTGCTGCACTATAAGGGATCCTTATTTTCAACAAAAATAAAGATGAAAAGGTTCTGTTACGTACCCACTTAGCAGCAGTAAATGCAAAAGATTGAACATGCTGAAAATAGGGCAAGTTATCCAACTCATGTGCCTCAATTGACCACACGTCCCATATTTTTTCTGCAAACTTATCCCTCTTTTCAGTATTTAATACTACTCCAAGTCTAGGAGAGATGCATAGCAGGTCAAGTGATCTTTTTGTGAGATCTTACTCTGACTTCAATATTGCAGAATGAGTGCTAAAGTGCTTTTCTTTTTTGCTTTGTTATCCTTCTGGGTTGTGTCTTTCAAACCAGCTTTTGCCGAGAACGAGGATGACCCACGTCTTGTTATGAACTTCTACAAGGATTTATGCCCTCAGGCTGAGGACATTATCAGAGAACAGGTTGGGCTGCTTTATAAGAGACACAAGAACACTGCTTTTTTGTGGCTAAGAAACATCTTCCACGATTGAGCTGTTGAGGTTAGTTCTCTGTTGGAGTAAAGCCACAAATTTTGTTTCTTTCTCTATGTCTTGTTATCCCATATTGGTAAGGGAGTACAAGTTTGAATGGTTTGTTATTGTTAACATTCATCGACTTCATAGTTGAAGTTTCTAGTGGGTTTTGATGAAAGACCACGCATGCACGTGCCGCTGCCCGCCTGTCCAGTCTAGTCCGGGCACGCCGCGGGCCCATTAACATGGGCTTTTTCTTTTCCTTATCCAACATTGTAGCTGATACTTTTTTATCTCTTTATGGCAGCCTTTATTTTGAAAATCATTTTCGTTTCATATAAAATATATCTCTATTCCTTTCAATTACTATTGGAAAAAGAACGCTTCTCTCTTCTTCTCTTCCTGGACGAAAGTTACATGTGCATCTTCCAACCCTTTAACCTTGGGGAGCGATCGACTTTACTGTTTTGCACCGAGGACAAGTCGAAATCGCTTTCAAGGTAGTGGTGTTCCATGGCACAGCCTTGTTCTGTCAAAAGATAAGTCTTGTTTTTCCTTGTGCAGTCATTGTTTGTAGCTCCTTCAATTTGAAAGAGAATTTATTTTCTCGATGGTTGCGCTCAATCTCACCAAAACTCTTCCTGATTTGTCTAAATTAGAACCCTTTGACGGAACGAATTATAAACGTTGGTCTCAAAAATTACTCATATTCTTTGAACAATTGGAGGTTGATTACATTTTGCTTTATGACACTGCTGAGTATGTTACTATCCCTTATGTTTCTGTAACTATTGTTGATACCCCCCCCCCCCCCACCCCCGAAAGAAGTTAGAGGGAAAATTGAGGACACCAGAAACAAATATGAAAAGGATAACAAAATTGTTAGAGTACACCTTCTCAATCATATGACCAATTTGTTGTTTGATCTATTTGTCAATTATAAGTCTGCTAAACAAATTTGGGATATTCTAGATAAGAAATATGGTGCAGATGATGCTGGAAAGAAGAAATATGTCATCGGGAATTGGCTCAAATTTCAGATCAGTGATGTCAAGCCAATCATGGATCAGGTTCATATGTACGAAAATCTTGTTACTGAGATTTTGTCCAAAGGTATAAAAATGTGTGAAATTCTGCAAGCCAATGTTTTGTTGGAAAAATTCCCTCCTTCCTGGAACGATTATAGAAATCATCTGAAACACAAGAAGAAGGACATGACCCCTTTAAGAACTCATCGGTCATATGAGGACAGAAGAGGCAAACCGCCTCAAAGATAAGTTTGAATCTTTTCCTTTACATTCTATTAAAGCTAACTTGGTTGAATCTACTCCTCTAAACAAACACAGGTACAAAGGCAAAGGAAAAAGTAACCAAAAACATGGTCAATCAAAGAAGCCTAATAAGTTCCGCTAGTTTGACAATAGAATCCAAAAACCCAAAGGAGTTTGTTATGTCTGTGGAAAGCCTGGACATAAGGCTTACCAGTGTCACCAACGACATGGCCAGTCCAAGCCTGATCAGAAACCCAATGGCCAAGTCCATCTTGTTGAAGCTAATGAGGTGATTGCTGCTGTTATAGTTGAAGCAAATCTGGTGGCCAACAAATTAGATTGGTTGATAGATACAGGAGCTTCTAGACAGCTCTGTGCAAACAAGGAATTGTTTCATGACTTTAAAGAAGTCACAGATGGCGAGTGTGTTTACATGGGGAACTCTACCACTGCTGGAGTAACTGGTAAAGGAAAGATTCTTCTTAAGTTAACTTCTGGAAAAACTTTATCCTTAAGCAATGTTCTGTACGTTTCCTCACTGCGAACGAACTTGGTCTCAGGAGCTCTTCTTAACAAAGCCGACCTTAAACTTGTTTTTGAAGCTGATACAGTTGTGATTTCTAAAATTGGGGACTTTGTTGGGAAGGGTTACCTGAATGATGGTTTATTTGTATTGAACATTGTTTCTGAAATTGTTTATGCTACTACTTCTAGTTCTGCTTATATTGCTGAGTCTGTTGATTTGTGGCATGGTAGATTAGGACATCTGAATGTTGCTTCTATTAAAAGGCTTAAACATATGAAACTCATACATGCTGTGAATGCTGATAATTTTGCAAAGTGTTCTATTTGCGTGGAAGCTAAGCATGCTAAGAAACCTTTTAAATCTATCACTACTAGAAAAACAGAAATGTTGGAATTAGTACATTCAGACTTAGCAGAATTCAAGAATACAATTAGTAAGGGAGAAAAACGATATTACATGACCTTTGTAGATGATTTTTCGAGATTTACTAAATTGTACTTACTAAGGTCTAAAGATGAAGCAGAAGAAATGTTCTTGAGATATAGAACAGAAATAGAAAATCAATTAGACAGGAAAATAAAAAGGTTCAGGTCCGATAGAGGTGGAGAATATAGTACCAATTCGCTTAAGTCTTTTTGTGATCAAAATGGTATTATACATGAAGTTAGTGCTCCTTATACACCCCAACAGAATGGTATAACTGAAAGGAAAAATAGGACTCTTAAAGATATGATGAATGCTATGCTTTTAAGCTCAGGTTTGTCAGATAATATGTGGGGAGAGGCTGTTTTATTTGCTTGTTATATTCTTAACAAGGTTCCTCATAAAAAACTAGATAAGACCCCGTATGAGCTATGGAAAGGCTATGCACCAAATCTGAAATTCTTAAAAGTGTGGGGGTGTTTAGCGAAAGTTGGTTTGCCTAATTTTAGGAAGGCGAACATTGGTTCTAAAACTGTTTATGCTGTTTTTATTGGTTATGCTCAGAATAGCGTCGTATATAGATTTATGTCTTTGAATGATTACTATATCTTTGAATCTAACGATGCAGAATTTTTCGAGCATGTTTTTCCTTTGAAAAAGAATGTTAATCATGTTTCTATCCCTGTTGATAAGCCTGTTGAGTTACCTATTTCTATGCCTTCTTTTAACCTTATTAATGATGTTGATGTTGATGTCGATATTGGTAATAGAGAACCTATAAGGAGTAAGAGATGTAGAATCGAAACTAGCTATGGTCCTGACTTTATTACTACTTCCTTAACTGATGTTTTCCATGCTGATATGCCTAATGATGAGATTGTGTCCACTTTTTTGATTGAGGAAGATCCAAAAACATATCAAGAAGCAATGAACTCAGTTGATGCTAGTTTTTGGAAAGGGGCCATAAATAGTGAACTAGAGTCAATCATAGCTAACCATACCTGGGACTTAACTTATCTACCTAAGGGATGTAAACCAATTAGTTGCAAGTGGATCTTTAAGAAAAAATTAAGACCTGACAATTCAATAGAAAAGTTTAAAGCTAGACTTGTAATTAGAGGTTTTACCCAAAAGAAAGGCATAGACTACTTTGTTACTTATTCTCCTATGACCAAAATTGCTACTATTAGAACTTTAATTGCGTTGGCTGCCATTCATAATTTGATAGTGCATCAAATGGATGTAAAAACTGCTTTTTTGAATGGTGATCTAGTTGAAGAAATTTATATGTTGCAACCTGAAGGATTTGTGGTTCGTGGTCAAGAGAATAAGGTATGTAAACTGAGAAAATCCTTATATGGTTTGAAACAGACCCTTAAACAATGGTATCAGAAATTTGATAGCACGTTAGTGAAAAATAATTTCATTGTTAATGCATCTGACTCTTGTGTTTATTTTAAAATGATAGGATCAAACTGTGTGATAATATGCTTGTATGTGGATGACATGTTAATATTTGGAACTAATGTGCAAGTTGTTAATGAGACTAAGACGTTCTTGTCTTCAAAATTTGAAATGAAAGACCTAGGAGAAGCTTATGTGATTTTAGGAATTAAAATAAAAAGAAATGAAAACGGTATTTCCTTGTGTCGGTCTCATTACATTGAAAAATTGTTGAAAAGATTTAGTTCCTTTGATGTTGTGCCTATGAGAATTCCATATGATTTTAGCATACATCTTAAAAAGAACAAAGGTTTCTAGTGTTTCTCAAACTGAGTATGCTAAAATTATAGGAAGTGTGATGTTTTTAATGAACTATACCCGACCTGATATTGCTTATGCTGTAAGTAGACTCAGTCGCTACACTCATAATCATAGGAGTGAACATTGGAATGCTCTTTATCGTTTGCTTAAGTATTTAAAAGGGACTATTGATTGACGTTTGCATTTTGGCAAACTTCCTGCTATTTTAGAAGGATTTTGTTATGCAAATTGGGTTCCTGATAACAATAAAGTTAGCTCTACTAGTGGTTATGTATTTACATTAGGTGGAGGAGCTATTTCATGGAAATCGTCAAAACAAACCTGCATAACACGCTGCACCATGGAATCTGAATTTATTGCTCTTGAGTTAGTAGGTCAGGAAGCTGAATGGTGTAGGAGTCTATTAGCAGATGTACCACTGTGGGGGAGACAAGCCACTCCAGTCTCTCTTCACTGTGATTCACAGGCAGTAATTGGAATTGCCAAGAACAGTGTTTACAATGGCAAAAAGAGACATATTCGCATTAGACATAGTGCAGTTAAACAGTTGCTAAAAAATGGGGTAATCGCTTTAGAGTATGTGAGATCAGAGAGGAATTTGGCAAATCCACTTACAAAAGGTTTGACCAGGAGACTAGTCCTGGATACGCCGAGGGGGATGGGACTAAAGCACTTACACTAAGGTAGTGTGGTGGATACCCGCTTGTGGTCAAACAAAGCCATACAAGTCCTTAGTATGCATTACATACTCATCCCTATGGCATATAGTAGTGCTGAGCAAGAGGTTGAGCTTTAAAGCTCTTAATGAGTCCATAGCCCAATTTGGGTGGTCCTATTGAGACGGACTTGATGGATTTACCGTTTAATATGATTGAGGTTGAGCTTAGTATGGCTCTTAATGATTTCATATCCTGAACTGGGTGGTCCTATTGAGAAGGACTTGATGAAATCACCTACATGAGTGTGGAGGTATGGGCTGCCTTCTATGAAATACGGGGGCTGTTTTCTAGAGCACTCATGAGACCCAAGGTATGCGCACGGCCTTAAAAACGCTTGTTAGGTATCGCGGAATTTGCACAAATTTGAGGGTATGATATGTGTTGTGGGGGTCTCAACTAAAAACTGATAAGTTCAAGAGTTGTTCACTTATTAGTTTAAGTTGTTGCCTTACTCCACTAAGTGTTAATATACTTAAGTATAAACCCTCCTTTTGTCCAGGAATTCTTATTCTTCTTTAATTTTTTCTTTGATTGTGCCATTAGTGGGGAATTATTGGAGTAAAGGCACAAATTTTGTTTCTTTCTTTATGTCTTGTTATCCCGCATTGGTAAGGGAGTACAAGTTTGAATGGTTTATTATTGTTAACATTCATTGGCCTTATAGTTGAAGTTTCTAGTTGGTTTTGATGAAAGACCTCACGCGCGCGCTGCCGCCCTCCTGTCCGGTCCGGGCGCGCCGCGGGCTTATTGACATGGGCCTTTTCTTTTCCTTATCCAACCTTGCAGCTGATACGTTTTTTATCTCTTTACGGCAGCCTTTATTTTGAAATCCGTTTTTGTTTCCTTCATATAAAACATATCTCTATTCCTTTCAATTATTATCGGAAAAAGAACGCTTCTCTCTTCTTCTCTTCCTGGACGATAGTTACCTATGCATCTTCCATCCCTTCGACTATGAGTGCACGTTTTCGGAGGTTTGTTGTGTTAACCTTGGAGAGCAACCTGCTTTACTGTTTTGCAACAAGGACAAGCCGAAATCGCTTTTAAGGCAGTGGTGTTCTGCGGCACAACCTTGTTCCGTCAAAAGATAAGTCTTGTTTTTCCTTGTGCAGTCATTGTTTGTAGCTCCTTCATTCTCTTCTCTTTTTTTTACCTGTTTCTGTCATGGTTCCTGTACAATTTTCCAGTAGCTGATACATGTTGATGTTGGTTATAAGTCCTGCGATGCTTTATTGTTGCTGGACTCAACAAGGAGAACCTTGTCTGAGGAGACAGACAGGAGCTTTGGCCTCAGGAACTTTAGATACATCGAGAACATCAAAGAAGCTTTCGAGAGGGAATGCCCTGGAGTTGTCTCCTGCTCAGATATTCTCGTACTATCCGCTAGAGATGGCATTGTTGCTGTATGTTCCTTGGCCTTTGAGTTACTTCCTTTGGATATCTTCATGTCAACGTTCCATCAAGTTTCTGTGAATTATAAGCTTATTGTGCTGTGGCGTCTTGAGTGAGCAAGAGGTCTACGTTCTCCTTGTGAGCAAGCGGTGGTTCTGTCATAATTACGCTGACTGCGGGACGAGAGTCATCAATATAATGTTTCCCGCTTTTGAGTGTGGTTCTACGTAAGATGAGGACTATGTGACATTAATTATAGTCTTTTATTTCTCATCTTATAATCAACTTCATAAAAGGAAAGTTGCTAAACTTTGTCTCTTCTTTACAACACTTTTTTTTTGGCCCTTTCAGACGGAGACGGAGCAGTTGATTTTGGGACATAAAAATGCGACCTAAAAATATGTTATTTTGCAGTTAGGTGGACCTTATATCCCTCTCAAAACTTGAAGGAGAGATGGCAGGAAAAGCAGAGCAAATGTGGTTGAACAATACCTTCCTGACCACAATGAGAGTGTATCTGTTGTTCTTGAGAGGTTTGGTGCTATGGGAATTTAACACCCCTAATTAAATTATTGATTTATTTTGTGAATATCAATATTTTGGTAAAAATTCAAAATTGATTTGCATCTTCTTTAGAAAAAAAAGAAGAAAATCAATATAAATCCAATGGATTTAGAATGAATTCTTTGGTAAATCAATTGCAAAATGTTTTTCTGTTTCTAGAATACAGAGTTGTTGCCTTTCTAGGTTTGCCATACATTACTGTCTTTATATGAATGAATAAGACTTGGTGATAAATTGTGTTTGTGAATTGATGCTGAACAGGAGCTCATAATGTTGGTAGAACTCACTGTGTGAAGCTGGTGCACCGTTCGTACCAAGAAGTTGATCCAGCACTGAACACTGAACACGTTGAGCACTTGCTTCATAAGTGCCCTGATGCAATCCCAGAACCTAAAGCTGCTCAATATGTGAGAAATGACCGTGGAACACCCATGAAGCTAGACAACAATCACTACAGAAACATTTTGGATAACAAGGTCCTGTTGATTGTGGATCACCAACTGGCAATCGACAAGATGACAAAACCATTTGTGAAGAAAATGGCCAAAAACCAGGATTATTTTTTCAAGGAATTCTCAAAGGCTATCACCATTCTTTCCGAGAACAACCCACTCCCTGGAAACAAGGGTGAGATCAGAAAACAGTGCCATACAAGCACCACCAAATGTCCTTTAGGCTCGGGAAAAATAAGAAGCTTTTCTAGATCTATATACGCGCTTAGCTAGTCATGTTGCCTGCATTTCTTTTTCTCTTCTTGTTATCTGTGGTTGAGTGCTGGAATGGTGAATGTTAGAATGTATGTATAAATGTATGTGGATATGGTTTTATGTATGGTGGTAATGGTGCTCTGACCATGACGAAAGAATTCCAACTATAGTAATCTAGCGTTACCTTGATGGTTTGCATTGCAACCAGCTCCGTGCTGATGTTATCCCCATGTGTCCTTTGACCGAGGTACGTCAGTGTTGTTAGATCACACACACTGACATAAAGTGCTTTAGGCAACAGACAAAAAATAGCCATATGTACAATTATCGTCGCCTTTTATTAAGGCAACAAAATTCATATCATTACAAAAAGTGACGCTGCAATAAGTATAACACAACAAAATTTGTTGATTAGCCAACAAAATAAAAAATGTTGCTTTAAGTTTTAACTAAGGCAACGCATTAGTTTCAAACTATAACAACAATTTCAAACTATAACAACAATTTTAAATAGATATTGCAACACTTTAAGTCTTTTTAGACAACAATGTTAAATAGATAAGGCAACAAAGTGAATTTTTTTAGGCAACAATTTGTAAGAATTTATAACAATAAAAGCAATAATTTATTCTTACGTTACCAATAATATTTAATGTAAAAGTAATTTCTTATCATTATGTAGGCAACATCTATATACATTAAAAGCAATATATAGATATTTATGCTCGTATAATCAAAGGTAAATGACCAAAAAATTGCATTTATACATAATATATAGTCCATAAGGACTTAAAAAATTCAACATTTAGTATATTCAAAATACAAAAAAAAAAATCACTAGCTAAAATATTCATTTACTATATCGTCCACCATTCCATATGGTATATAAGTGAATTATCTAAATACTAAACAAAACCAATATGTATGAGCACTCCACAATTCTTTACGAAGCACCTCCTTATCCACCCTAATCATCACCATCCCACCAAAAAAAAAAAAGAAACAAGTAGATTAGAATTGCAAAACTACTATGCGTACAAACATGTTGATATATCTAAAAAAATGAAGTACCAACTACTTTATTGTGGCCTTAATTTAATCAAGAAAAATAATATAGTTCAAAAACTAACAACATAATAATTCAATTCTTTTTATGAACAAATTTAGAAAGCATGAACATAAACAATTAATACAAAAAAATATGACAAAATTATGTACAACAATAGTGAATTAAGGAAACGAAATCATTCAGGATCTCACAAGAAGGCTAGAAGTTAGAATGAAATCATTCTCTTGAAATGATTAAGGAAATGAAATCATTATCTTGAAATGAAGTTGGAAGCAATCGAATCAATCAATTGAGTAGTGGAACACATCCAAAGAGAAAAGAACATCTAATTTATAAGCTATATTTTGCAGTCCAACAAGAACATCCGGTATTGTCACACAAGAGACCTCTACACTAGAAATTAAACAAAATGAAGTGTGACAGTCCAACCAGCAATTCTTAGTCCAAACTATAACCGGAAGTGCAACACATTGAACAGTAAAGACTTTGATAATACAAGGAGTGGTGTAGGACAAATAGAAGAATTATTAATTAGTAGCTAAAATTGTAGTATTAATAATGTTTGTTTTGTGAGGTCTGTACTAAAAGTGCTAAAAAATTGAAAAAGATTGTCATACCTAAACATGCTTGTAACAAGCATCCCAACAAATATAGCATTCACTGGCAGCCAAACCTTAATCAATCTCCATGTCTGAGGTTCTGTTGAGAAAACACCCAATAAACTCAACATTGATACTAACAAAATATTCACATCAGCTAGTTACATATTGAAATAAGAATAAGGAAAAAGAAAGATGAACAAAAAAAGATATAAAATCAGTTTTAAACATTGAAATTAAAAACTTTTCAGCAATCCTAATAGAACCATTGTCAAACAAGAAAGAAAACAGCCCCTGCTTTGTTACTTTCATCTGGTCTGGCATGTAAAGTGGGTTGTCTTGAACCAGAAATTAAACAACTTAAAAAGCAGGTTACCGAAGTTTGTTACTATCATCTACAATCTTATCAAACCTCAATTAGAGCTGATCATACCATTGCCTTCCCCTGCAAACAAAGAAGATAGTAAAAAAGAATAATCTCTTATAGTTTTTCTTCTTTATACTTCTGATAAGCATAATTCCAATAACCTTAATATCTTAAAGAGTAGGCTAACATAAGAATAAATTAGACCGTGGGCCACTACGGAGACAAAAAAAAGGAAACCAAGCATAATTTAGAATGCGAACCTAATAGAATATAGATAGTTTATAATATATGCGCAAAAAAAAAAAAAAACCAAAGGAGCAATGGCGTTCTGAAGATAAATTTCCTACAAACTAATAGGAATAAGAGATCACAAGGTAGGAATTTTGTGCTATGTTGAATTCACTCTACATCCACATGAAAAAGGAACAGAAGTCCAAAAACCTACACATTATCAACTAAAACAAATATACAGATTTGCAAAACTAATGGAATGCCAGGACAATTCTAGGACAATTTTAAGACAGTACCTAGAAGCAGCTAGAAAGCACAAACATAGCATGAATTCCCGTGCTTTGACATTTAGGTTACAGTTGAAGACATTATCAAGTATCAATTTTTGTAGACAGATTCCTCAAGGAAGCAAGATTGCTAAGTTACTTGATGATCTTATAATATAGTCAATGCTGATATTTTTATTGTTGCGTTCTTCATATAATCTGATAGAAGGATTAGGAAAGCAGAGACTAAAAATAGTTTGTTTATTAGGCATTTTGAAATCTATAATCAAATGTGACAATTGCAATATACTCAGTATTTTGCCAAGCTATTGTAAACTACTGGACAATCACAATGCTTCTCTTAATGGCAAAATCCTAGTTCTAGTTAATGTAGATAAGATTGGAAATCTTAAGTCCCTAGTTACAGATCAAATAGTTCACCTTGACTATTTACAAGGAGCTGAACCTCACTGTGAACATATCTATTATTTATGCACTCAACTAATCATTCCAAAGAACCAGGCCGCTTGTAGATTAGATCATATGAAAAGAGCAACTTACAAAGAAAGGGAGGCCCCTGGTATCACCATCCTGAACTGTCACTGATATTTACTGAATGATCTGTGCCAATAGATAAAAGAAACAAGGCATCAAATGTACTACCAGGTATTATATATGCTCAGATACTTGGAACAAGTCCCAAGAAATGATAATAAACAAAAGGGATAACCATATAGCAAATACTATAACATTATACAGTCACAACCAAGAAGATATATCTGGTCATGCCCACAAACGTGGGAAATAATAAATCCCAGAAACTGAAACATTGATGCATTGTATTTGGGGACAAGAATAGTATAACTTATATGTTGGGCTTCCCCATCGAGCATATGTTGGGCTTCCCCATCGAGCCAGACAAATGTCAATCGCCCCACTGACCAAAGATCCCAACTTTATGCTGTTATTTCACGTTACAAGCAACGGGGTAAGTAAACTCACTCTCTGTTCGCTATAACACCACCTATAAGTGTTGACCCATTGTTGCTTCCCGACCCACGACATAGCCCTATTAGGACTGCATAAATTTAGAAATTTGGGATTAACCCAGATAGAATAATTACGAAAAATTAATGGGTTATATGAGAATTTAGTGACAGACCCTAATTTAGGGACATAGGTATCAATTCTCATGAGCAACCTCGATGGTCTCGTAGTTGTACACATATTGAATCTCGCCCTCTGAGTACTTCACATTAGGAGAACATTTTTCTGTAATAAGATACAGAGATTGCTGAACTAAAGCAAAGAGAAGAGAGCAGAGAAGAATGAAGCTTCGATTACCCCATTAATAGCATATTAGTAACCATTCGAAGTATAAACCCTTAACCGAAAGCTTCGCTGACTGTCCTCTTGATATGTCGTCATCTGAGCTTTCTGTTTGGTTCCTTGCGTCATCCGAGCGTTCTTGCTCTATTCTCATTATGTTGTCGTTTTGCACACTTTTGATGTAGGAGAGTAAGCTCACTCCATACAAACTTACTGTCCACTATTATTTAATACAATTAATTTTTAATTTTTTTTAAAAAAGGATAGGTAAATATTTTTATATGTGTATATATTATAGTATTTTTGTGTATTTTGGAGGAATTGTACATGTGCTTTAATTTTAATAAATAAAAATTGGTTGGTATTTTAATTTTCTTAGACGTATTTAATACTGATTAATAAATAGAGAAATTTTATATTTTAAATATACATTAGTATGTAACTATATAAACAAATATATAATATTAGTAAATTCCCTGTAGTAATAGATGACTGCAACTATAACAACAATTCTAAGTGTTACATATATAAGATTTTGTTGTAACATTTTTAAAATTTTGTTATATTTTATTATATGTAACAACAAATTAATATTTTCGTTGTCTTTTAATATTATTAAAGACAACACTTTAAAAATTGTTGACCTATATTAATTTTTAGTAAAACATTTTTAAATTGTTGCAAAAATGTCATTGCCTAAAACACTTTTTGTCATAGTGACGTGAATCAAGAAAGCATGTTTACGTTATAACTCTTAGGCTCGTGAAATATTTCAACTATAAATCTTAATAAAGTTGCATCATGAGTTTCCAACCTATATGCCAACCACTTGATTTATAAAATAGATTTAATAAGAGATCAAAGATAAACAAAGATTGATCATAGTTTAGGTTTCAAGTATGCTAGTTGAGACACAAGCCTTTCTCCTCTGTGTGGGCATTAATTCTTAAGACATGCCTTTCAAAAATCTAAACTAACTAATATTTCCCCGTTTAACTTAAATCTCAAACAAGATATATAGTTTAAGACCTTTTGATATACAAGATCCTTATAAAGAGGCAACTGTAGAGTGTGCTTGTCTTTTTGCTCAACTGCGGCTATATTATTCAATAATCAAGCTTTCAAGAGTGAGAAGACTTGGAAAGAAGCCATAAAATACAAAATACAAAATACATAATATTTCATTGATTTTCTGCTTGGTTACAACAAGAAAGAAGCCTTGCTTTTATAGACTAAGCACGGAAGATGAAGACAAACAACTTTAGGGAGCAGATTCCCATAGTATAATAATGCACGCTATAATACAAAAACTAATAATAAAAGCAAGAATTATTAGGAAACACTGGATCTCGATAATATTCCTAAAAGATAAGGATATGCTAAGAAGATAAGAAGGAATCTTTTTAGCAAGAAGGTCCAAAGAGAAAGCATGTTCCACCACTATCATCATCTAAATCTAACACGTCTTTATCCATTTTGTCCACTGCTTGGATAAAATGATATGAATCAATCCAAATAAGAGGCCATAAATCTTGTGCATTTTGGAAATAATCAGAAAGGTTGGGCTTAGTATTGGGTTATGGAGTTGTAGAGCTTTCCTAATTGTTAAAATTCTTCCCAAGCTCGAATCCAGGAGAGGACATGGTACGTCATTAGCCATAATGTTGAATCCCACTATAGGAAATAGGTTAACAGAAGACTAATACCTAGCAGAAGGGTAGATAGGCTTTAGAAGAGCAAATTCTTCTTGATATGGACCTAAATAAGTGCAAATAGTGGCTTTTAGTAGTTTTGGGATCCCTCATCAAAGCTTTGTGGTCTTCAGGCTAGTTAGTTGAGGTGCGTCAAAGTTGGAGATGATTGATGATGCATATGTATCCCGTCATGGTTAAGCTATCAGCTCAGTGGATGATAAAGATAGAGTAGGCTTTTTGATCTGCCAAAAGAATATCCCATAGTTGGTATTTGGTCAGGATTGGGCAATTTAGACTTGCCACTCTGGGAGAAGTTGGAACCACTCAAGGAAGGTTCAGAGGAGAGAGTAGCATTTACGGGATCAACAAGGTGTCTATATACATACAAAGGAGAAAGAGAAATCGAGCATGCATATTAGGTAGATAAAGCTCATAAATGCCATATTTATGGTTCAAAGAGAGAGTAATAAAGATGGTAGATTACTCTGTAGGGTGTTGCAGTATTAAAGTGATGAGAATATGGTGGAACATTTAGAGTGGTAAGGGCAAGGTGAAGATAATAGAATAGGCTCTTTCAAAGAAGAGTAACAATGTATTCTAATGTGGTTGGAGGAGTTTTGGTAAGTAAATGGAAGGTTTTTTTAGATTTTGCATATTAAGGGAAACTCCATGATAGGAAGGAGAAGAAAGATTGATTCTTTGAGTATGGGAGAGAGTAACTGAATTGGTTTGCGATATCAAGAGAGGAAGTCGACTAGAATATTGTGGTGACCTTTCATATGGCAAATAGTGAATTTATAGTAGCAAAACCATTCTTACATCTAAGCAATTGGCTATCAGGTAGTGTCTTCTTTTTATGCTTGAGAATATTATGAAAAGTTGTATTCTCCATTTCAATTAGAAAGTGATAAGTGTTGAGGTGGAAATTGAATTTTTTAATGCCCTTCTTTACTGCTAAAAATCTCCTTATGATCGCATGGTAATGCTTTTCTAATTCTTTGAACTGGCCACAATAGTGTCTTTTCCCATCAATCTCTTCAATTAAGACAACACGACAATAATGGTCACTTGCATATGTCTGTATAATGCGTTGGCCTTTGTCAGGAATCTTTAAAGCAGGTGGATTCTGATAAACTTGCTTTAAGTGCTGGATGGCTTTGGTTTGTTCTTTGCTCCATGGTGGTGGATTCTTCCTCAACAATTTTGATAAGGGAGTTATGTAATTAATCATGTGGGGGGATAAAATCTTTGATGTAGTTAACAATTCCAAGGAGTTGTTGAATCTATTTAAAGGTGAGATTCTTAAAAAAAAAAGTGTAATACCTTATAGGTTATATATGGCCTAGGATGAAAAAATCCATTTTGGAAGTTCATACCTAAAAATTCTATTTGGGTCATCCCAATATGACTTTTCTTGGTTGAGAGCATAATCTCATATTGCTTTGTCAGATCTAAAAATGATTGAAGTAGGGCCTTGTGTTCTTTATGGTTTTGGAGTATAAAAATTATATCATCAATGTACACCAAGGTACTCGAGAGAATGGGCTCATAGATTTTGGTCATGGCCTGTTGAAATAATGAAAGAGCAATCTTGAGTCCAAATGGCATAATAATCTATTAGTATTGTGCATTTAGGATACAAAAAGTTGTCTTATATCTCTCTTGGGGGTATATTCCCAATTGTCAAAATCCTACTTTCAAGTCAAAATTTGAAAAGATTGTAGGTTCTTTGAGAATATGACTTGAGTACTGATCTTTGGTAGTGGGAACTTATCATCTTGCAAGAAAGCATTTGGAGGTTTATTGTCGATTGCCAACCTCTTTTTTGCTCTAATCTTTTGTTGATATAGAAAGCTTGGCAAGCCCAGTCAGATTTTATGGGCTTAATCAATCTTTATTGTAGTAAGATAACACACTCCTCTTATGCTAACTTTAAATCATCAGGATTCATTCCTGAATGTGTAACATCCCATCACCGATAGGAAGGGTAAACTAGTAATTTGGAACGGGTTAGAAGTGTTTAAAAATTGTTTGGCTATGTTCATGCATTCATATATGCACGTGAATAGTAAATATTGCACATGTAATGATTGTACATGCATTCATGACATTTTCCGGTATAAGTGTTAAGAAATATGATTGTGAATAAATGTGATTTTTGTGCTTAAAAATTGAATTAGAGTGTGTCTTTGTGAGTTTTGTATTTTTAGAGAATTTTAGAAATTTTTCTGGAAAATTTCGGGGTACTTTTTCG
>JAOSBO010000004.1:4683045-4700593 GCA_027563915.1 Erythroxylum rotundifolium
CTAATTCAATTTCATAGGAAAAGTAAAAATAATACTCAACAATTTAATTATATGTTTTTTGTCAATAATTAAATATAAAAAATTAATATTCAAGATATATGTTTTTTATCAAAATTTTTTCAAAATTTTTAAGAAAATTAATTTTTTTTTTAGGATTATAAATGTATGTAATTATAGAGGATATATGGGAGGAGCTGCCACTCCCAACCCTGCCATTCCTAATGGCGGGGTGTCCTATATCCAGAACTTCCTATTTTTTCTCTTCCTTATCACTGATGGAAAATTTTTTTAGTAACAAATTAAGAATTTAGCCTCTCCTTTTCAATATGGGATTGTTCTCATTCTTATATTCTAACACTCCCCTCAAGTTCAACTGGCCTTGACTCAGTTGTGACTTGCCTTCAATTTTTTCTTGTACTTCTTGGGCTTTTTTGACCTTTTTTGTGCTTGGGCTTGTGTTCACTTGGAGTCTCAGAGGACACAGATCTAGTCTAAGCTTGTACTCTCTTGTTGAACCTCAAAGGCCACAAGTCTATGATACTTGAGTCTTCCTCACTGAATCTCTCTTTATTGGACTTCACTGAGCCTTCTTCACTGGACATCAGGTATTGGGCTTGAGTCTTCTTCATTGGATTTCAGGTATTGGGCCACACGACTTGTCTAGTCTTATAATGCCTGGGTCTTCCTCACTGAGCTTTCTTCACTGGGCTTCAGGTATTGGGCCTTCAATTTGCCTCGCTGAGCCTTCTTTGTTAAGCTTCAGGTATTGGGCCTCAGGACTTGCCCCAATCCGTCAGGATTCCAAGGATCTTCACAAGGCGAAACAAAGCCGTTGGGCTCTGATACCATGTTAAGCGATCATTTCATCACAATAGCTTAAGCTGTTATGTGAGGTCAACTCAATTGATTTTATATATTCTCTAACACATCTCAGTAAAATTGAGGATGCAGTTTGGTGAGGGCAGGAAGATAATTAATACACAGTAATTGGTTTTTAATAGATTCTTGACCTTTTAAGATGAGAACAGGGTTTGATTGATTAGATATTGAAAAGCCATTAAATCAAAGGTTAACGTCGGCAATCTGAGCGTTATCTTTCCGATGATTGGTCAATCAGATAAAGGGCAACTCCAAAACTTTTAGCATTTTTCTTAAAAATGTCAATGATTAGCTCTGGTTGTGTGGCTAGCAAGCTTGCAATGATCTCTTATGAAGAAACATAGATATAATTGTTCAAATTGGATAAGGTTCATAGACATCTGACAATCGAGTATAATTGATTTGGCCCTGCCCTCGTCGTTTTTGCGAATAGTCAGGAGTTCTGAATGCTTGTTTCTTCCAGGTGAAAATCATGAAAAGAAAACGCAGGCACATGCTTAATCTTTGCTACTTGTACCAGGCTTTGATACCTAAAGCTTAAATAAAATCTACCAGAACTTCCAGGCAACAGACCATTTACTTCCATAGATATTCCTATCAAACAACGCGTCCAAAGTTCAAATGTATAAACATTACATGGATTAAAAATCGTGCCGAGCGATATTCTTCTACGTAATTTTCCTACAAAAAAATCAAGGCTATTGTACTGATAACCTTGTAGCCATGGCAAAAACATAATAACGCACCAGATTGACGATTAAGCAGGAGTCGAGAGTCAACACAAAGAAACGAGAGTTGTCCGGTCCCTTAAGGCAGAGGAATCAAATTTTGCGTTGATGAAAAGCAAATAAGTAAAACTTTGGACAGTAAATAACAGGGAATTGTTGAAGAGAGGACGTCCCGATCATAAACAAAACTTTGGACAGTAAATAACAGGGAATTGTTGAAGAGAGGACGTCGCGATCATAAACAAGCATGGACACCGTTCATTACATTACAGAATCCCATGGAGACAAATTTGAGCCCCGACACATAGTTAATGCAAAACATGCCCACAGCTTGCGAGATAGGACCCAACTCCGTCAGGAAAAAAATCAAAATTTAAATTATTAAGAATGAAGTAACCTTCAATACCCTACATCCGTTTGCGTTGCGTCTTCTACAGAGGACGCTCTAGCCAGTCTGTGGGATAAATATAAAGATAGAAAAAGGATTGATTGGATGAACTCCGATTTATGCTTTCTTGCAAGTTGCTTTAAGGGTTTTGATACACCTATATCAAGATCTTCCATCACTTCCTCTCCATAGCTAAGAATTTATATGTAGAGATGCAAATAATGTTGCAGTCTGCAATTACAGAAATAAAAGTAAAAAACAAGTGAGAAAACCTAACTGATGTAAGGAAGGGTCGGAATGCTACCGCATTAATGCTAAAATGTGTTTCAATTATATATAGCCATCCAAATTTGGCTTCTTTTGTTTGTCCAGCATTTTGGAGTGTGACAGGTAATGAGAAAGTGATTTCTTTTTTACCTTAGCGTTATTACATGAAACTTTTGCCGGCATGCACTTGGCTTAGCATTGTAAGATGGAGAATGAAAAAAAGTCTGTTACGGTTACAAGAGAAAATGGCAGTCACGAGCCAGAATAAGAGCAGACACCTGAAAACAAGAAGCCATAACTGCACGGAAAAAACTGATAAAACAAGTTGTTGTAAGATACCCTGCAGTGGCTCGACATGGAATCCGGTGACTTGAGCAACAAATTGAGCATGTCAGCTATTCCATGCGAATAGTAGAACTTGACAAATTTTAAGGACACTTACTCAACCCCACTTTTCAAATGATGCAAAAATGGACCATTTGGTTTTTGATATACAGAATTGAGTAAATACAGCTAATCCAGTTTAATGCACTGGATATGATGGAGTACATGTGACACCGCAAGGAGGGAGAAATCACGTTTTGTTACCTAAAATATTTGGAAGGCTTAAAATGACATTTGTAATTTTGTGATCTTAAGTTCAATATTAATGTAAATAAAACAAAGTATTAAATAGCAGAACACTTGTCAATTGATTTGTTAATTTAAAGTTCATGTGTTTCACGAGCCACTAAGTGCAAATTGAACTAGAAGACAGAATAACTCCTTTTCTGGAAGCAATATTGGTCTCTCCATTACAAGTCACTTCTATTTTATGAATCAACATATGGTACATGTATATGTCAATTGCAGCATCATGTTAAGCCTCACTTTAAGTTAGATTATAGCCTATTTGTCTTACTCGTAACTTTAATTTAAATTGATCATAGAATTTTAGTTTTTCTTTTTAGAATTAATCCATCTCATTTTAACTTACCAAACAAAACCTGTCAAAAAGTTTTATTTGTATTATTATGAGTGAAACAGTGTGGATAAGAACAGGAAAAAAAAGAAAAAGAAAGAAAGAAAGAAACGATAAGGGAGAGAGTGTGAAGGTGTAGGGGGAGTTTTTGGGGAAGACAGACATACATGATTAGAAGGGTTGACACAAGCCATAGAATCACTTTCCAAAGCCTTTCTAATCTTTGGTTGTACTCTTGAAGATTAGTCCCCACAACTGTCTGTCCCCGCTGCCGGACAAAACTGCCACCGCCAATAATGCAGCTTCCGACCTTGTAAAACACATCCCTCCTCTCTGATCACCAACCACTTTTACCTGTCTCTCACTTAACTTTCTCTTTATACCATTCTCTTCATTTCTTACCAAGTTCCCTTCTTTTTTCTTCGATCTTCAATTTGTTAGTTACTTTTATCCTACTCAGTTTCTGTACTCCATCTTCTTTCTTGGGCTCCATTTCTCTGAACTGTTTGGTTACTTTCTCTCGTACCCTGTGTTGGTCCTCTTCAAAGCATTTGAATATTATTCCATTCGAGATCCTACATTTACATTTATGGAATCAGAACCTGAGGGAACATACGCTTTGATTGTCCGTGTATATATATGGGGTCTATCTCCTTCTGCTTCTTTGGGCGTTACATTTATTACTCATGAGTTGGTAGAATCCCCAATAGAATGCTGTTGGTAACCCAGTGAAAAAGAAAGGAAATTTAATTTAAGGCTTCGGGTTTGCCTTTGCCTCTCTCACATTCACTCCCTGCTTCTACTTCTGCTACTGCTGATCGGCTGCAATGGAGAGGCTTCAAGGACACATTAATTCCTGCGTATGTTTCTTTGCTCATTTTTAGTACTTCTGTCTCTCTCTCTCTCTTTCCATAATATTCCTCAAGTAGAATCAATTAAATGGACTGCATTTACTTCTCCTCCAGTGTTTGCATTCAATGCATTTGTGTTGTACTTCTGTAAATGCTAAAATCTGCTACTGCTGTTTCTTCTCTCCAACATTCCATTCTCATTCTATTTTTGTTCTCTTCTTCTCTTCTGAGACTCAACTATTTGTCCTATCCATGACCAGCATTTTTCCCTTTGCTTCTCTTGAGAGTTTATGAGTTAGCCAACAATAAGTTAGTAGGTGAGGAATTTCCATCGTTTCCTTCCTTTCTTCAATATTCCTTAATCTTCTGTGTGTTTTTCTTCTATCGCAGTTCTTAGGGGAGCTATTGGATGAGGGGGGTTTAGATCAGTGCTTTGTGAATTCAAGTTTGAGACTTGAAGAACAAGATGAAGAGCAAAGGTTGTCAATACCAAGCCTAGAAGACAAGGTGCCTTTTCTCCAAATGCTTCAAAGTGTAGAAGCACCTCCATCGTTTTCCTTCAAAGAACCAAACTTTCAGACCTTATTGAAGCTGCAACATCATAAAAACCCATGGGACGTGGTAAACCAGGTTCAAGCATTAGAGCCCGAAAGTTGTGTCACTCATGAAATGCTTGATTTATATTCACCTGTCAAATCAGAAACCAAAGACCTTCAAAACCCACAATTTAATTCTTGCATGGAAGGTGTAAGTTCTGAGCTTCAGGAATTGAACTCAACAGAACGGGTAGGCAACCCTGGCTCTACTTTTCCATGTCCTACTAAGCACACCATGCTTAACGAAACCCAATTCTTTAAATCTTCTCCAATAGTCACCAAAGAGCTGAAAAAACGGAAACGAACAAGGCCTGTCAAGAACAAAGAAGAAGTAGAGAGCCAACGAATGACCCACATTGCTGTTGAACGCAACCGCCGCCGACAGATGAACGACCACCTAAATTCTCTTCGTTCTCTCATGCCCCCCTCCTACGTTCAGAGGGTGAGTATAAATACTGTCCATTTTCTTCATACCCCTGCCCCTTTTCATGACTCACTAGTTCAGTATACTCAATCACACAGATTCAAAGCTCTTTGTTTTCTCCCCCCCTTTTTTCTTTCACAGCTCAATGCTGGGTCTCATAACTTTGAAAAAGGTGCTAACTTTCTTTCTTTTTCATGCTTGGAAAGGGTGACCAAGCATCCATTATAGGAGGTGCAATAGACTTAGTGAAGGAACTAGAGCAGCTACTACAATCTCTTCAAGCACAAAAGCGTATCCGAAAAACAGAAACAGCAACAGGCCCTTCGTCAGAAGGTTTGTTTACTCCGCATTCGGACAGCAATATACAGACGGAGGTTGACCATTATGAGGAAGAAGCAGAAGAGATTAAGAAGCTGGAAGCGGCTGAGATAGAAGTGACCATTATACAGAACCATGTCAATTTGAAGGTTCAGTGCAAAAGAAGACAGGGACTGTTGTTGAGAGCCATCATTGCCATAGAAGATTTAAGATTTACAATTCTGCACCTTAATATCACTTCTTCTCAAAACACGGTTCTTTATTCGTTCAATCTTAAGGTATGCACTACTAATTTACTACTCTTGTTTGTTGGTTTGACTGTTTGGTCAACCATAATTTGAATCCCTCATTATAATCCACTAACATTTTTTGGAAGTGTCTTTTTTCAATATTTCCACTTCCTTTCCTTCCCTATTTCTTAAAGTTAAGAGTCTCTTTGAACAGTTTCAAAATCTTGTCTTCATTTCATTTCGTTGGTGCAATTTTGGTATGGTTATGGCAGATAGAAGATGATTGTAAGGTGGCAACAGCGGATGAAGTTGCATCAGCAGTTCATCAGATATTCAACATCGCAAACGTTAGCTGATCGATCCACCATTTTAAGAAGCAGCAGCAGCAGCTAACTAGCTAGCTTGCTTGCTTTATACTACTGTCATTTTACAGAATCTCCATTCTCAAACATGCAAAACAGGAGAAAAGATACGAGAAATGCAAGTGGGGGTTCTGAGCACGGCAGACCGGGAACATAGAGGAGGTACCAGCACTAGCCATTATCAATAACCCTAAGCTTCTTTTCAACCCAACGAGGTCACTGCAATTCACAGTGGTGGTAGTGGTACAGAGCAGATGATGTGGATGTGTTTATAAACTTGGAAAAAGTAGCCAAATGTTTGTTTATTAGCTTGGTGTGTTCGAAGATGAATGTAAGTTTGGGTATTGGGGTTTGTGCAACATTATGTGTTGGGCGTTGTGTGTGTGTGAGTGGGGTCTAGTCTGCATGGTCAAGGAGGGTGGGGGCCTAGAGTTTGAACTTTGAAATGGGGGAGTGTTACTTTATGATATCTATGGCACTGTAAGATCTCTCTTCTCACGGAAAAAAAAAAAAAAAGGCCAATGATGCTTCTCTTTTTATATTGACTTTGGGATATGTCCCGTCCGGGCTGCTCGTGTGGTTACGCATGTTTCAACCTTCTTTGCCTCTCTCTTTTCGTACCCTTCCTCTTCCTTTTCAGCTTCTGTTGGCTCAAGTACACAGAACTTATATTATTCTACCTACTTTATGGGTTCCCGGAAAACCGTTCATGGATTACATTAGACGGAGATTACTTACTGTACTGAAAGATTTCCATTAAGTTTTATACTGAGTAGTCTCTTGAAAATCTGCAAAAAAAAAAAAAAAGCATGAGATAAATAGTTGAAGTTGGCATGGGAAGTCCTAGTAGACTGAGTGAGGTTATTGTCACGAGAACCATTATTCGTTTAAGTTCAAGCCCGAAGAACAAAAGTGTATTTGCTTATATTTCTACTGAAACGATAACTGGATTAAGTCAGAGGCGTTAAAGAAACCTGGAGTATATGAAACTTCATGAACTTATGTGTATATTTGTAATATTATTCCTCGTATATGTGCACAAGCATTTTTGTGCAAGGAGTTATTATTTCGCAGACTATCCCGAGAATATAACGACGTACACAATTGCTTTTTTTTTTCTTGAAAAATTAAAATGGATTTAAAAAATAACAGTTTAGTACAACTATTATCCTACTAATAGGATATCAAAACACAAACCAAACGACATTGTAGACTGCGGAATTGTCATTATGTACTATCCACCTTCTAATGTATTCTCGGAGCTTCTAAAATGAGTTAAGTGTAAGACCATTATTTCAATGTTTTACCAAAAACTTCCTAATTAAGGCTCCAATGTTTCCGTCATCAACGTCTCTAGGTGGTTGTGGAGGTAAGATCTTTCTGGTTTGATCCTTGTAACTTCTTCTCTTTCCGTTTTCACTCTCTTTCCCTTCTTAGAAAACACGAAGGGTCTTCCTGTGTGTTTGCGCTCTGACTACTATCTCTCTTCTCCCGACTGCAAGTTTTCAACACCCGTTGAGGATTTGACGTAACCATCTCATGGAGGAGGGCTTCGTAAGGTATGAACTTAACTTTAGACTCCTTCAAAACTATTATGCATGTTATAACTGGCTAGGTTAGGTTATGGAAATACTGTTCTATGTGCTGGGTATTCTTGGATTCTCGTTAAAGTCTCCAAAAAATAACTATTCTCACGTTGCATTTCTTCTCCAACTAGTTTATGACCAATTGTTCTCTAATATTATTAGAGATGACATCTGTGAGGGCAAATATGTCTCTTTCCCTTTCAGCAAATCTTTTGTTATTCTTCTCCCACCAGATCTCCTGAATACATGTTGTACAGGCCACCACGTAAACATCCTTGTTGTGTTTAGGTGCATGGTTTCGTAGTATCTCTTGGATAATGTCATTCAGATTGTTGTGATGGCTATTGAGTGCACATAGAGATGCAACTTGCCTCTAGTCTATTAGAAAACTCACATCTGAAAAATATTTGGCCCTTATCCTCATCATCTAGATTGTGTATACATCTTTTAAAGGAAGGGAGGAATTTTAGTCTAGACATAGTGCTTAGTTCATCCTTCTTGGCTAACCAGCTCAAGAAGCTGGCATTTGGCTTTATAGTATGTCTCCAGATCAACTTATCCCATCCAACTGTACGTATTGTCCCATACTTCAGTTGTTTTGCTTGCCTTTTGCTTGCCTATTTGTTATGTCCTTGACAGCTAGTCCATTCCAAAAGCATGTATCCTCTCCTTCATTGTATCGATACTGTGGTATCAATAGAGTTTTGATCTCCTCATTGGAAAGAGCCCAGTTACCATTAGCAATTAACTCTTGGACTTTAGCTTTTTTTGAAAATCTATCCAGAATATCCTTAGCGATCGAATGGTGAATTAAAGCTCCCTGACCTATCAAATTGTCATACCATAAGGAAATTCTATCCCCTGTCCTTATTTTGCAAGTAATTTGATGTTGTAATTCCTCCCACAGTCTAAGAATTTGCTTAAAGAACCATGAAAATTGTCTTTAGGTCTGATTTCCCATAGACTCTCACTCTTTAATATATAGGTATACACCCATTTAACCCATAATGAATCCTTCTCACTTGAAATTCTCCACAATCTTTTCAACAGTAAGCATTTGTTGCATTTGCCAATGGACTCAGCTGACCTTGGCCATCCCTCTTTCTCCTTTCCCCTTACTCTATAGGAAATGATTTATTATTTTTTTCACAATTTTGATCAATTCCTTAAAGAGGAAAATATGAGAACACAAATAGATATCCATAGACGTAATAACCGGTTTTAAGAGATGAAGTTTGTCTCCATAAGATAATGATTTGTTTGTCTATGAATCTAATCTCCTTTGTATCCTTTCAATAAGGGGTAGGTATTCTCTAAATCTGAGTCTTCTCGAAGAGATAGGAATACTCAAATAAGTGATAGGAGGCTCTTGATTACTTGTTCCAGTGACAAGAGAAATATCGTTAGTAGGTATGTAGCACTCTTCAATAAGATGAAGAAACTATTTTGAAAATTGATGCTCAAGCCCGACATCTCCTTAAAGCTTTGTAAGGTATTCATTAGTACCGTAATTGATGGGCTATTAACCTTACAAAAAAGGATTAGGTCATCTACAAAACATAAGCTAGTTAGTGAAAGCAACTTACACTTGGTATGGAACTTGAATTCTGGAGTCGTGGAGATTTTATATTTCAGCATGAGGGTAAGAGTCTCCATGTAGATTAGAAATAGGTAGGAGAAAAGATGATCCCTTTGCCTAAGTTCCCTTTTGCCTTTAAACAACTCACTGGGACTCCCATTGATCATGATCCCCAAAGAAACCATAGAAATACACTCTTTCATCCAATTGATAAAAATACGAGGGAAATCCATAACTTCCATAATTTGAAGTAAGAAACCCCAACTAACACTGTAAAATGCCTTCCAGAGATCAATTTTTAATGTGCAATTCTGAGGGGATTTTTCTCTTATGTACTCCTTCAAAAGTTCCCACAAAATTAGGATGTTGTCCCTGATGGCGTGTCAAACCAGCAAAAATAAATTCCTACTCTAGAACACTTAATCGAGTAAAGTGGTGAATATGGTCAAACCACAGAGATCAATGTAGCAATTGTTCATTTGTGTGAAAACAATAAAAATAAAAATAAAAAGAATCGATTTGGGGATGATTAATTTTAGAACACGAAATCACGCAGAAGGAAATTAAAAATAAAGATTGAAAACAATATAAAGAAAAGCCTAGCCAAGGTACTCCTCTGTTTGATACTGTAATTCGATCGTAGACTCAAAAATATAATTTTGTTCATTCTTATAGACAAAGTTATAACAGACAGTGAATAACACATATCAACCAATACATTCGTAATTATTCGATAATCACGAGTAAAGCTCCGCAGATTATTACCCTAACCAATTACACTATTCCCGAGTAAAGCTCCGCAGAATATACTCTATGGCAGTTATAGGCTCTAATAGACCTTTGTCTTAGTCAACAGAATCAGAAAAGTCGCAATCTATTTAGACTAAATTATTTAATCTCATTAATTTCTTAATTAAAATTAATTTGTCACTTTGATAGACAGCAATCACAGATTAACTAATCTATTCGACAATTTATCACCAAGTTAATCAATTAATAGGCCTAATTAGTCAACAAACTCGACGATAATAAATCAATTAAAGCACAAAGATTAAACAAACATAAGAAATAAACGAAAACAATTAAACCAAGGAGTCTCACGAACTACATATATCAAACATAAAGTACCTTGTCTAGTGCTAAAAGATTAGCTACACATAGCTATATTAAAACATAAAGCTGATTGAGAATTGTTGTCTTTTTTTCACCATCCACGAAACTACTGCCGCTGTCCTATACTATTTCCAAAGCTTACTGTGAAAATTCCAGTTCCCAAAAGTTGCTGTCGTCACTCCCTTTTAGCTGATTGTGAATAAAAACGTTTCTCCTAAAGTGTTGCTGCTGTCGTCCACTTTGTTCTCCAGCTGATTGTAAAATCATCCTTTTTCAAGTGAATCCACTGTCGCCCTCCTTTTCCAAGTCCAGCTGATCCTAAATCACATTCTTTTCTCCACCAAATTGGGTCTCAAAGTCCTCCTCTCTCCAAAAGTGATGTCGCCGTCAATTCACCCCAAATTGAGTCTAAAGATGGTCCTCCTAAAAGTTTCCGCTGTTCTCTTCTAAAAGTCTCTCTACTTTTGTCTAGGTTTTCTTTCTTTCAATTAATGAAGTGGGCCCCCTAATGGTCTTGATTTAGATTTTCTCTTTTTAATAACAAAGTGGGGCCCAATCAAATATCAAAACAAGGCTCCATGAGTTACAAGACAACTTGACTCTATCCAACACAAAGGGCTGTGTCATTGAGGCCAAAATCCCAAGGTAATTAAGTCAAAATTTGCAAGTAGCAATCTTCCAGCTTTGCGTCACCTTCAACATGGTCATGTTGAAATCCTCTCCAGTTCCAGATTAGCTAAAATCACTCCAAATCGCATCACTTTGGTATTTCATCACCTAAAACATACAAAGACATGAATTACCATTGAAATGCAAGCAAAACATCACATAAGCCAATAACAAGAACATAAAACACAAACAATTAACATGCACAAAATGCAAGTTATCAGTCCACAATATTTTGCTTGCTTAAGAATGTTCCTTGGTTTTGACTGATGATATAATGTAGCACATATTTTAGTTTGTTGGCCAATATTTTAGCAATAATCTTGTAGCTGAAGTTAGTTAATGAGATAGGCCCGAAATCGCTCTATGTAGTAGTGTTATGAGTTTTTGGAATTAAAAGCAAGGAAGTCTTGTTGATCTCTTTGATGATTACTCCTTTTTTGAAAAATTCATGCACTGCTTCTTTCATAATATTCCCTGTTGTATTCCAAGTTTTCTGATAGAAGAGTCCATTTAGCTCATTTGGTCCAGGAGCCTTTGTGCCATTCATTTTAAAAACCACTGCTTCTATCTCTTGATCTGTGACCTGCCTTGTTAAGAGATCTCCTTGATCTTCAGGAATTTTAGGAGAAATAAACTTCCAAAGATCCTCACTGCAAGAACTAGTATTACCTTCATATCCTAAAATATTTTAGAAGTGTTTCAAAGCATCCTAAGCAATTACAGATTACTTATACAAGATCTACCCTTATTCTATTTTTATCGAGGTGATCCTGTTGACATTTCTCCTAGACTTAATGGTATTGAAGAAGAATCTAGTGTATCTGTCTCCTTCCTTGATCCAATTGACTCTAGACCTCTGTCTTAATAAAGAGCAGTGATTATCAATTGCTTGCATGTAGGACTTCAGTGCTTCTTCTCCTCGCCCACAATAATCTAATCAGTGGGATTATCAGCCAATGCTTTCTGTAAAAGTGAGAGTCGATGCCTAGCAGTTGCTACCCCTTGCATTGTGCTAGAACCTCTACTTCCATTTACTTTTTTCAATTCTTGCTTTATAGCCTTTAGACTTTGAAAACAGATGAATTGTTTAGTACCAGTCACTTTTTCCTCTATTCCCTTACTGACTGCTTTTTGGAAACCTTCTACATTGATAAGGAAAATGTTAAACCTAAATGAGTGGTTTGAATAAACCTTTTTGAATAGATTGACCACCTTAATCAGGGTATGGTTTGAGAATCCTGGGTTTTAAAAAGATGGCTTTACTATTTGAAAAAGTAGTTAACACTCTTTATTTACAAAAACTCTATCCAATTTCTTTCTGATGAACTAATTAGAGCTCTACTTATTGCTCCAGGTAAATCTATGACCCCTATATTTTAAGTCAGAAATTTCCACATCTTTGATGCAATCCAGCAAGTTGGTATTGTAGTTGTGTAAGTTATAGTTTCCTTCAGCTTTAGATTGGTATATAGGATAGTTGAAATCGCCACATATGATCCATGGTCCACTAGTTATTCTTTTAATTCTTCTTATAGAATTTCATAGGACCCTTCTTTGAAATGCAGTATTATGACCGTAGACAAAGGTGGCCAACACTTAAGGATGCTCCATTGTAAAAGTCAATTTTGTATGCATAAATTGCTCCTCTACTTCCAAAACATCCACCTCTATAAACTCCTCATCATAGACTATGATGATTCTTCCATACCCATGGTACTAGTGATTGGATTTTAACGTCCATTGATTCCCAAAACAATCTAATTTATTCAGATTTACTAGCCTGGTTTTTATTTCTAAAAGAAAAAATAATTTAGGCTTCTCATATCGTACAAACTCCTTCAAGGCATTAAGCTTCGAAAGGTTATTTATTCCTCTAACATTCCAAACTAGAAAGGTCATGTAAGAATAATTTTACCTTTTGAGCTTTCCCTACTGCTCCGATTACTCTTTCTAGTTTACACTTGTTCTATCTTTTCCCCCTAATTTTCCATCTGATGCAATAGATCTAGATGTTGTGGCCTATAGGAGGCATCCTGTTGCTAAACTCCTAAGGGATTCAACTCTACTTTATCTGTAATGCAATTATCTATTTTTGCACCCCCCCTTAGTTTGTTTGCTGTCATATTTTTTGTTACCAACCATATATGATGTTGATCCTCAACAATATGCTTAGCTTGATCCCAATTAGTCGCATAGGAGTGATTTCTACCTTCTAGAATCTCTAATTCCTAATCCACTGGTATCCTTTTCTGCACTTCAAGTTCTTCATTTTCTGTTTTTCTCTCTAAATTGTTCTCATCTGATCCCATCAATTCTTTATAATCTCCCTTGTCAAAGACTTTCCCTATTGGTTTCCATATTTTGTCCCTAAACTTGTAGGGAAGGTTTCCAATGATAAGTCACCATGACTTTATCCTCCTTTAAAGAATTTCCATTTGCCAACCTTAAGATGGGAATGCAATCTTTCATCTCCTTTCAAATATCCATGCTCACACATAATCTGGCATAACTAGCTCGTTTCCTCAATGCTGTATTCTCATCCATGCAAATTGGTTTCCCCAAAAAGCTAGCTAACAAGCTCAAGCTCTAAGTGGTCCAATATTTCAGTGGAATATTGTGGATGTTCACATAAGGGTATGTTCGTAACTCTAATTTTCTCTAGTTCCATACCAGACTGCCAATTTTGGAGAAATAATGGAAGCTGTGAAATGTGTCATAGTCCTTCTTTTATCAATTTTTGAGCTTATGTTTTTGGGCTAAATGTAAAAATGAGGTTGTCATTTTCTGTTAGCATTACCTCTTATGCCTGTTCCTTTCCAATTTCTTTGAACCCATGCTTGTATTACAAGAAAAGGCAAGCGTTTATCTATGAAGAAGTCAATGATCACTGCTTCCTAAGTTTTTGCACCCTCCTACAAGATATCAAGACTTGGGGCCACTATCAATTTCTCATCAACTTCCATTGGGGGACTGTAGAAAAGAGAGGATTATGAATTTTTCCCGACAACCTGTTTCTAATTTCTCCTGATTCCCTCAATGTTCTGGTAAGCTAATGTGGTTGGTTTGGGTGGGTTTGGATGGGTGGCTAAGGTTGGTGATTGCCTCCATAAATTGGGAGCAAGGCCCACGGGGTTTTGGTAAACAAGGGGCTTGATGGAGGAAGCAGATAAAGGAGACTGAATATTAGGTTTGGTGTTAGTAGATGACTGATTTAGGGCTGATTTAGCAGAGGAGGAAGCTGAGTTGCATGAGGGTACAGGGGGAAAATTAGCAAGGTTGAGAGGAGTGATATCAATCATTTTAGTAAATTTTGGTAAAAAGTAGGAAATGTTGGTCTAGAATCGGCAATGTGAGGAAAGTGGGAAAAAATTTTGAGATGTAAGGACAACACTACCCTGGGTCTAAAGTAGGTGTAGCAACAACGATGAAGAAAAAAGAAGGCTGATATGCAGATGCACAAGGTTAAAAATGAATAATAGAGAGCTACAATTGAAGGAGCAAAGTAGGGGAGGAGGTTGAAAGTGAGAACTCAATTAGAACTCAATGAGAAACAAAGCTTCAGATGCGATTTGGGGGTTTTCATAGGACTTGCTGAATGACGGGAAAATAAGATAGTTAATCTAAATGCAGAATAAGAATCATAGACAAAGAAGCCAGTTTTGGAGGAGGAGAAATGCAAAGGGAAGTTATAGTTTCAGGTTAGGTGGATTGGAGAAGAGGAGCCAGAAAGGAAACAGGGATATGTGAGCGGAAGCCATAATTGTATTGTTAGTCTACATTCTTGCAAATTGAAACGTAAGAAATGGGAACTTTCATTTCATAAAAAGCAGCACCAATGAAAAGCCAGTAAATCGACATTAATTGCAAGAGAAGCAACTCATGAGGTTGAAGAACGAGGTGAAAATACATGCGACATGTCTCACTACAATTTCATGTAAACTTCTAAAGCTTTGGATGTACGTAAGATAATCGACAAGTGAAAGGCCCGCAAAGAATGGGGTTCGCATGGAAAAGAAAGCTGATTGATGCTCAATCTCACCAACCCTGCAAAATCCTGACAAGTCAAATAACAGAGTCTAATTATTAGAGATAGTTACCAGCTAGTCATATCAAAGTCAAGGAGCAGAGCTGAGGCCATTGATGCAGTTATAAAACAATGTCCTATTATAACGAGACAATAATTTATATTTTGCTCAGACTTAACAACGCAAAGAGTACGGAAAAATTATATTTTTTATTCCCATAAATTAATTCTTATTTTATTTTTTAAATTTTATCTAATTTACATAAATTTATAAATAAAATTACCTATTTAAAACACCCGGACACAGATTTGGTGTGAAAATTCCATTGACGATGACGAACCTTGCCTAGAAAAAAAGAAAAAGTTGCTGTGGTGACGTTGGGAAAGTCAAAGGGTGAAAAGAAGAGCGCCCCACGTTCATGTCCACCAAAACTGTCATTACAGAGACTAGAGAGAGGGAGTTGCAGAAAAGCAGAGCAGCTATAATGGCACTTATCCCCATGTGCGATGCATCACCGAGGTCGTCTGGTCAGGGACGTGTCACCTTCCTTTCTCTTGCCCAAAGTCCTTGTCGTTTTTGGACTTACGAGTCTTCTTCTTTCTAGTTAAGGCTATAGCTGAGTCACAATTCTAGCCTGTTCCAAAAAGGCTTAGGAACCCTTTTCCAAACCTTCATAACCTGAATGATTACCATCTCATTGGCCATTGCTGCTTTCCGACCCTTTTGTCCCCAAGAACCATCTTTCTTTATGTACAGTTCTCAAATTTTGTGATATGTTCTTGGTTTTTAGATGTGCTGTAATGAAACATCGGAGTTGTTAATTGTAATTCGTTAATCAGGATTATAATTATATATCTAATGACCCCGGGCAGCTCAGGCCTCGATGCAGGTGGATCCAAAGGAACAATGGTCTCTCATATTTTGGAAGAAGGGACTGTTGTATTGGGAAAATCGAGCCAGCATATTCAACCGAAGAGGCGACTCCTTTCCATCATTGCAATCCACATATAATAAATCTGGCATTTCGACATTTACCAATAACAAGAACAAGATTATTAATTTATTAATACCAAGGTTTGTGTTATTGTGTATTGTTCAATAAAAAGGTTTCTCCAAGGAGCATAAGAAGTTGATAGTCTCAAAGTAGGCGGTGAGTCATGAAAACGTCGACACCTGAAAGAAACAATAAAAAACGTATGGTATGAAGAATCTCGACAAGTAGGAGTTGATCAAATCGAAGTCCTAACAGAGATTGAACAGTTCTTCCCAGGTTCCTTTTAGTATCTTTTCTTTGTTTCAACTGCCAGCTGACAAAAAGCAACAGTGAACCTGAGCGTAGCATATGTTGTAAATGTACTATTATTTTCACTACTATAACATAAACTTTTTGCAGGTTGATAATTGTTGTTTCATTTCATTGATCAAATCATAAAAACAAAATGAGATGATCATTTTCTTCTAGCATATAGTACGTAATTAGTCGAGCATTTTGTCAATATTTATATGAAGTTATAAGAAAAACTAATGCAACCAAATCATCAAATTCCAAAGAAGTGAAGTTCATCACATTGAATCGTATAAAGTTCTGGTACTGGTTTCTTCCACTACAAATTCCAACAACTTTGATTTTTTCTAGCCCTGAAGGCCAGCAGAAACAACAGAGAAAAAAACATAACATAACGCTAGGACAATGCATGATAGACGAGGCTCACAATCAGAATCACCCCAAGAACAAGTGATTCCTTCCTGGTCAAATCTGATGTGATGGAGGAGCACTCGACATGTTAATGTGATTCTGGAGAGTCTTGGGGGCAGGACCAGTCCGGAGATTCGTATATCCAACGAGTCTCAAAACCATTTTGAAGTGGGGCCAACCAGAGCCTTCTTCTCGGACCCGCACCCACATTCATCACACAAGATCGCCAGTCATTTCTCGACAAGGAAATCTTGTGATCAGTTTTTGGAAAATAAAGAAAGAAAGAAAAGGCAGTAACATTAATCAATCTAAATTAGGAGCCGTTTTTAACAGGATGCGAAAAGTCCCTCGTTAGCTTTCGGCTTCTGATCCTATTAGGCAATGAGGCATAATAAAATAATACCATGGAGTTGTTATTTTCAATAGCTTCTTCGCACTGTTTCTTTATTTCAAATTTTCAATCACTTGACAAATATGGGTTAGGGTAAAAAACTAATACTAATACTGTGTTTGGTTACTGTCTCTAATATATAGAGACAGAACGAAACAAAAATTTAGAGACAAAACAGAATAAAAATTTGAGACAGTGAGGGGTTTAGTTGTAATAGACAAAACAGATAAAACTGTTTCTGTCTCGAGAACAGAAATGTGTTTGGTTGTAATTGACAGAACATAAAAATAGTGTCAATGACTAAAATACTCTTGTAGTATAGTATGATTGGAAATATATAATTCATTGATTATTTTAAAATGAATGATTTGTATTAGTAAAAAATTTAACAAATAATAATAATAACAATAACAATAAGAAATTAATTTCGTATAATAATAATAATAATAATAATAATAATAATAATAATAATAATAATAATAATA
>JAOSBO010000004.1:4713503-4744904 GCA_027563915.1 Erythroxylum rotundifolium
GAAAATTCAATTTTTGCAAGACTTTTTGGACCGTTTTGACCTCGAATTAAACCTAGGGCTTCCAAACTATAAATAGAGAAGTAGCATCCTTTGATAGCCTTAGAGAGTCGTGTAAGAGACCTTCATGTCAGCCAATTCTGAGAAAAACCTAAAAAGAAATTGAGAGATTAAGGAAGGAGACAAAGGAAGAGAGACACGGAGAAGAAGCTTGATGCAACGTACTTCTCGAAACAGATGGTTTCCCCCGTCGCTGCCTCTGTGATTCCGTTCCTGACGTATTTTTCGGTTATTTCAATTTTATTAATGTATAGAATTGAAATAGTTATTGAGAATAGGTTGTGTTGAATGTTTAGTTTTGTCTATAGTTACCGTTGGGCCTTTTGATTCTTGAGATTAATAAAGTTTGATTGATTTCATTTTTATTGATTTCTCTGTGATTCAATATCTGTTCTTAATAACTTGGCACTAAACTGAGAGGGTAATCCCAATAAAAATAATCAAATTGGGCAAACGAGAGTTAGGTAATTTTATAGGTAAAGAATTGAATCGAACCGGTAGAATCGTGTAACAAGAGATTGAGCATAGGTTCTCGATAGGTTATTAGACAACCTTAGAACTAATTTAGGTTTTGGGTCAGTTATAAATCGAGAGATTACAACTCTATAATTTTTAAATTAGGGATTATAAATAAGGTTAAGAATTATAACTCAAGAGAGAGTAATTTACCCTAGGACTGTCTAGACCCGATAATTGGATAATTTCATAATCAATTAGATTTTCACTAATTTCGGATTAAAACCCCCTTTCTCTCACTTGGTGATATCTAGTTTGATATTAGATTGGGATGTGTGGATTGCTACTTGTTTATCTTTCTGCACTTTAATTCTTGCAATTGATTGTTGATTGATTGTTTTTTCTGCAATAGTGTTTGTTTAGGTTATTATGAATTTAGTCAACCTTAGATTTTAGGACTAGATTACCTTCCTCATGGGATTGATACCTTAGGTACTATGCAAACGACCTATGCATTTATGGTAATATTGAGGTTAAAAATAGTAAAACTTAGCACACATAAACTGTCATTCAAGTTTTTTGCACCGTTATCGGGGAGGCAAAATTTAGTTCTATAGTTTAAGGCATTAGATTAGTTTTAATTTTTTTTATTTTTGTTTTGTTCATTTTACTTCGGAATCGTGCTCTTATATGAACATAAGAGTCTTGAGAGGTTTTAGTTATGTAGCGGAGACATTAGATTTAGACATCACGCGATTTAACGAACCCTTAAGAAAACTCGGCCAGAGGAAGAAGAAGAGTTAGGAAAATCAACAATGGCCGAGGAATTCCAATAGAACATAGAACAAGGAGCTAACAATGGATTACAACAACGGACCCTCATAGACCTTATGAGGCCAAGGTTCAACCTTCGAACCAAGAAGTGGCTAGGCTGCCTGTTCAAGCGGCCTCATTTGAGATCAAACCTGCACTTCTTAATATGCTTCAGCAGAATATGCAATTTTATGGATTGATAAACGGGGACCCAAACATGCATATCGTGAACTTCTTCGAGATTTGTGATACTTTTCGATATCATTAGATTTCAGAAGACGGGGTTAGGATTACACTGTTTCCTTTCACATTTAGAGATAGAGTGAAGGTTTGGTATCATTCATTGAGCCCTGCTAACATCACGACATGGGAGCAGCTTGTGCATGCCTTTCTAGATAATTACTTCCTATTCATGAAGACCACAAAGATTATAAAGGAAATTGCCAATTTCCAACAAGGTGACAGAGATTCAATTTACGAAGCATATAATCGATATAAGGACCTGCAAAGGAAGTGCCTATACCACAATCTACCCAAGGAGTTCCTTCTGCAAACTTTCTACAACGGAGTGAACCTACCTACCAGAGGCACCATAGATGTAGCATCAGGAGGATCCTTGATGTGAAAGACTATTGACGAAGCAGAGGGGCTGATTGAAGAGAAGGCGAGCAATAGTTGCGTGTGGACAACTGATTGAGGTAGGCAGCGTACTAATTTTAGAAAGCAAAAGGGACTCATTGTGGTCAATAATATAACAGCGATGCAAGCTAAGATCGACAATTTAATGCAACAGTTCAGCAACATGAAGGCGTTGTCATCAGCCCAAGTTATAGTCGTTCAAGTGAAGTGTGAGCTCTGTGGTTAGATAGACCATAACATCATGGACTGTTACTTGATGAGAGAAGACAGTCAAGAGCAAGTGAATTATATGAGGGCACAGTTTGGACAAGGAGGGGGTAACAATCCCTACTCCAATGCTTACAACCCCGGGTGGAAGAATCATCCTAACTTCTCCTAGTCGAACAACAACAGTGGTGGACAGTTCAGGCCTAAGGGGCAATCAAGCTTTCAGCAGGATAAACAAGCTCGATGGAATCAAAGTTGGATAAGATTTTGGACAAGATCGAAGGTGTTCGCAAAGTTACACATGCTAAGTTTTACTATTTATAACCTTAATAAATTCTGCAAGCACACAGGTTGTTCACGTAGTACCTAAGGTGTCAATCTCATGAGGAAGGTAAACTAGTCTTAAAATCTAAGGTCAGCTAAGTTCGTAACAAACCTAAATAAACAACTACTACCGAAAATAAATCAATCGATAATCAATTTAAAGAATTGAGTTGCAAAAATCTTAACAAGATAACAAATCACATAAACCAATCCTAAACCTACCTAGACACTACAGAGTGAGAGAAAGGGGATTTTGACATGAAATTAATGAAACCCAATAAATTATGCAATTCGCAACTTAACAGGTCTAGACAATCCTAAGGTAAATTACTCACTCACTAGTTATAATTCTTAACCCTAATTGATGATCCTTAATTTAAATTATGAAATCGTGATCTCTTGATTCATGATTGACCTAAAACCTAAATTAGTTTCAAGTTGTCTATTAACCTACAGGGAATTTATGCTCGATCTTTCGTTACACAACTCTGTTGGTTTGATTTAATCATTTGCCCATCAATTCACCTAACTCTCGTTAGCCCAAATTGATTATTTTCACTTAGCCCACCCTCTCAATCTATTGCCAAGTTATGAAGAATAGGAATTAAATCACAATTAAGTCAATAAAAACACCTATTCAAATCAAAATTTATTAATCTCAAAAATCAAAATCCAAAGGTGAGTATAAACACAACTCAACATTCAACACAATATACTCTCAATACCTATTTCAATTCTATACATGAATAAAACTGAAATAAATGGAAAATATGTCGGGAATGGAGTCAGGGAGGTGGCAATAGTTGGAAATCACCTGTTCCAAGAAGTATATCACGTCAGGCTCTTCTTCGTGTCTCTCTTCCTTTATCTCCTTCCTCAATCTCTCGATTCTCTCTCTAGGTTTTTTGGAATTGGATGATGGGATTGCTATCTTTTTTAGACTCTCCAGAACTCCAGCCTCTGTCTTGTCATATTCTATTTATAGTTTGGAGGCTCTAGGTCAAAGTTGGGGTCGAAACGGTCCGAAAAATCGCTCAAAACTTGAGTTTTTGTATAAGCTCAATGTAGGGCACGATTGTGGTGGATACTTTAACCTTTCTGTCATGATCGTGCATCGTGGCCTAATGTGCACGATCGTGGCTTAACTGGATGCTTTTTGTCACGATCGTGCTCCAAGTGCATGATTGTGGCCTAGCTACTTCTGGGCCATCCTTCTCTGTCACTATCGTGGCCTAATGTGCATGATCGGGGGCTACTTCTTTTGGCCAGAAACTGTTCACATGTTCTCTGTTTTTCACTGTTTACATTGAAACATAAAAACACTTAAACACACAAACTAACATAATTAAACCCTAAATGCACACTTAACACTCAAATTCATACTAAAAACATAACAAATTACGTCTTAAAAAGTCATGTAATTGAAAATTATCAACATCCCCACACTTAAATGGTTGCTTGTCCTCAAGCAAACAAAACAACAAACACATAACAATGCAAACACACAATGCAATAATGAGACAAAGACTCTAATTTTCCTGAAATAAATTTAATCTTGTACACAATCATTTAATTTATGTCAAATCATTAACATGCAAAATATGTGTCTAGGGGCTTTGAACTAAATATATAACTTAATTGAGATCTAAGTGTTAACTTATTTACCCTTTTCAATTGTACGCACACATTAATAGTTTTTCGGTCTTCTAGACTCTATAACTGTTCCTAAATCCAGTAGGTTTTTATTTAAAAACATATATTTTTTATTAAATTGGGACTTATTCTTTTACTCGGAGGTAAACATTGGTGATGAATGTCAATCCGGTTACTCGACTAAGTCATTTATTAACAACTTGGTTGAAAAGTCATTATAGCCTTTTTACTAGAAGGCATACATTTGTGATGCGTGTCGATCTGGTTACTCAACTATTATCACATTTTCAACTGGCTACTAGCTCTATTCATAACCTGAAGGTCAGCGAAATAGCAATTTATTTAACCAATAATTTTTTTCAAATTTATTGCCTACCTTTTTTCTTTTAGCTATTCGTTTCCATGAAAAATACTAGTTAAGCTACTTAAACTAAAAGACCTTAAATTATGAATGAATGAAACAATCTAAAGGGTGCTAAATTTTCACTAAGTCTTAATTAGGCTGTATATTTATCCAAAGGCCACCTAATCCACTAATTTCATGGGCTAATGATCGTTCACAACCTAATAGACTATATCTAAAATAAAAAGAATTTCACTCAATCCAAGCTATTGACATGTTCACACACTTCGCACAATGCCATCTATCATTATTATACAATATGCAAAAATCACATTAAAAAAACATAAAATCTCCTAAATGTGAGAAGGAGCACACAACCACATAAATGAAAAGGAAATACGTAATTAAAATAAACAAGAAACAAATTATAATTGAAAATAAAATGAAAATAAAAATTAAACAAAACCAAAAACAACCTAGAACTGAAGGCTAATTTGGGGAAGAAAATTAAAAACGAAACAACTGGGTTAGAATGACTCTTAAGGAAACTGATGTGGTGATGGTGTTGGAGGTGGTATTTGAACTCCTTGAGATTCGACATACTAATGCAGTCATCGGATCTCTCGGCTCTAGTGATGTTGTGTACGCACCACTTACGTAACACCTCACATTAGGAGCTAGAATATTGAGGAATTTTAGTGCACCTTATGCTTTGCATAATTGAGTTTTCACTTATACGTGCATATGTAATTTTGGACATATACAAATATTTGTACATGCATTCATTGACATTTTCTGGGTATAAGTGATTTTAATGTGATTAAAGTGTGAATTATGGATTAATTGTTATAATTGGGAGATTGATAAATTAATATGGACATTTGGTCTAAGAAAAATGCCAAGTGGTAAGAAAAGTTGATACATGGAAGGTAGGATGATTAAGCTTAAAATTGAGTGGCATTTGGCATAGTTAAATGATTGACAAATGGACCAATTATAAAGTGAAAAGTGGACTAGTTAATGTATGACATGTGGACCATTAGCTAAGAGACAAATGACAGCATCTTGATTTGGCAAATATAAGACATGCCTTAGGAAAAATGTAAGACATGCCTTAGGACAAGTGTAAGACATGCCAAATGACATATGTCCATGATAGATTAAGAGACCTAACTAATGTTTTTGGCAAGGAAGTTTTGGTAGTCCTCTTGGTTGCATGTTTCCACCAAAATCTCTCATTTTACTCTCCCCATTTCTGAAATTTCTACTAGAAGATTTGTAGTGTGAAGCAAGTAAGTGATGTTTTATTGCTTTAAGTTGTATGGGTAGTGTAAATGACAATTTGATGATGTTTTAATGTTTGTAAATGGGTGCATACATGAGTGGTGCAGGAAGATAAATGAATTAATGTGTGAAAGGTGTTGATGCATGTGTGGGTGGTGAAGGAAGGAGCAGATTTGGTGATATGCTTAATAAGATGAAAGAGTGAAGTGAGCTGGAGCATGTTATATGCAGTGTTTTACTGAACATACATCTGTATTTAGGGCCTAACTTGATCTTTGAATATCCAAATTAGATGGAGTTTGATTTAGAGTAAACTAGAGACATAGAACTACATGTTTCATGAAATAATTGAATTCACAATACGTCCTCAAGAGTCTGGAAATTTGGCTTGAAGTTGAAATTGGTGTTTTGTCGAGGTATGAAAATAGTCGGTGGAATTTTGATTACAACTTGCAGAATACTGAACTAAAATGCATGATATTGGTGTCATTATACTTTCAAAACATTGAGAAACATTTGATTAGTAGAATATGTTGCCTAAATACCCCATTGTCGAGGTCAAAATGGTCATGCAAATCAGACCCAAAATTTGCTTAAGAAAAATCTGGAAAATTGATAGGTTTATGATTGATTTTATGAAGATGAAGTGGTTTAAGAAAATTGATAAGAGTTTGATGATTTTATAAAAAAAAATTTGGTTTGTGATTGATTATAAAATGGTGATATGTTTGTGCTAAAGTGATCTAGAAAAACTGAAATGAATTTGGCGTAAAATTGAAAGTGAGGAAATGTGCTGGAATATTATGAACTTGAGAATTTTCATTGAATATGCTTCGGTATTTTGCTTACATGTTGATCTGTAGATTTTCAAATGAGTTGATTCTTGATTAAAATTAAACTTGAGATATATGTATACAACTTTCTTGAAGAATTAGAATTTTAATTATGTCTTTAAGATTTTCAAAAGTGACATGAAATTGAGTCTTGACTTAGGTTGTAGCACCATAAGGGACAGAAATCATGTCCTGCTTTTATTGAATAAAATGTATTGATGTAGGCAGAATTAGGCTAGGGTGTCTTCAAAAAATTTGTATATTATTCTCTTAGAATTGAATTGGTATAAATTTTGTAATTTTTGGATATTTTTATTGAAAGATATGAGTTGTACAATTCAAGGGTATGATCATGTACTAGCCAAAAGTTCAATATACATAGTCTATGGCATTATGAGCATAACTCATAGAATACTCAATTAAATTGGATGATCTTGGAGTCATTAGAAACTTAAGACATATAGGAACAATTGTCTAGAAGAGAGTGTTACAGAAATACATCATTTTCTTGATCTTACTGATTATGTAAAGTTGACCCGAATGAGGTGCTTCCAGAAAAAGCTGGAATAGAAATTGAATCTATGAATTTTGGAACTTTTGAAGTACAATTGATGTTTACATCAGTAAATATACCTGAGAATTTATCATGAACATGCATCATACATATTTAGTATACATAAATGAATTCTTAATCATACACAATAGTAATTTGTATATGTGTTAATTGTTATAGAGGAACACATAGAGCGACCACTTCTAGATATTACCGGGACTTCGAGGCAATAAACAATAAGGGAGATTTTGTGAGTAATCTTAGATGGTTACACCTTACTTTGTTCTACTTGTTGAATTTGGTTTATGCTGATTGTGTTCTGAATTCTGGACAATGATTGTCTGAGGCGTTTGATGCATGTTTATATCATTGGAAGTGCTACTTGTATGTGAATATGATTGACTACTTGCTTTGCACATGAAATGTTTGAAATGACTTTGTTTTGTTTTAAAACTGTTGATTCCTAGTTGTGGGTAAATAGACATGCCCATAATGGTCTGTAGCTGCTCCTGTGATACTTCGGTGTCGAGACTTCGGTCTATCCTGTGATACTTTGATGTCAAGACTTTAGTCTCTCTTGTATAAGTCCCGTTATCCGCTTCTGAAAATGGCTTAACAGTCATCTGATTTTATGTTCTGATATATGTTTGATTATGACATAAACAAATTATTTTTTGATTCTGAAGGGTTTATACCCTCTTTTGATATTTAGCTTTGTTAACTATAAAATCTGTTCTGAAGTGCATTATGTCTGTTTTATTATTAAACCAATTTGTTAATGCATGTTTATGCTATTACATGATCCAGTATGATTGAGTTATCACTTTATATATAGGTTAGTTATTATTCACTAAGCTATATGGTTAGCATGGTGGATTTGCCCCGTGTAGGTTTAGAATGAGGACTATAAAGACTAGGACAAGTCAACAGCAATGGCCAACGGAGTCTGAGTCTTGTTTTGATAAAAATGTATTTTTGAATATATTTTGGCTTGTTTATAAAATGTTTGATTCCGAATTGTTGTAAGTTTTGTAATAACTATGTTTCAAGCTGGTTTCGATTTTTGGAACAAATTTGTATTCAGTTCATGCGATGTAATGTAGGTATGTTTGAATAAGTTTGGAATGATTTGCAATGTACGTTTGCTTTAGTTCCTGAAAATTACAATGTGTAGTACGTTTTAGAATGCTTCCGCATTGGTATGTTATTTGTTTTTGCTTGTGAGTCCGATGTGACACTCTTGTTTCCTCCCAGGGGGTATAGGGGCGTCACAACTTCCTTCAGTATTTGGTTGGTTTCGAAAATTGCATCCAAAACCTTTGTCTAGCGTTGGTTCTTTTCTTCCTCTTCCGATTCTTCACTTGTTGAATCCTCCTGTGCCTGCTGAGATGGTGCTGAGCTCAAACTTGCCTGACCCATCTTGGTTAGCAGATTTGTCTTCTCATTGATCTCCTGCAGACTCATGTTGGTGGAATGGATGATCTTTGCCCGAAATAAGTGATTGTAGTTGAGAAACTCGGGCAGAAGGACCGTCAATCTACTTCAATCCACCCCAAAATGCTCTACAATGGTGGACACCATGTACCCCATTCGAAGATGATTGCACCACTTTTGTGGAGTCACAGTAAGAGCGTTCAGCATATGTGTGGATGTGCATACTGGAATACTATGGTCCATGCACTACAGTATGAAAATTTCCTTGGTCAAATACTTGTTGATTTTTAATTTGTCAAAGACCAGCTGACACATAAATTTATGTAGTAGCAAGTGTTCATAGGACCAGATAATGTTGGTATGGTCATTTTTTGGCATAAAACCACTCAATCCCAGTAAGCTCATGGCAGTATTGGAGGGTATGGAAATTGTCATGTTGTTCGATGATTCAAGCCCTTTTGTTCTTACCCTGGAGGCCAAATCAAAAATATTTTTTTAATTCCAAGGATTGTAGTATAGAATGCAATCTCGGGTCGTTTCACTTAACCGGAACCTCGAATGGAACTAAGTTAGACTATATGTCATGGTACACAAACTAAATTAGGAAGGAAAAGGGGGGTTTAGATCTTTGGAAAGTTGGACAACAATAAGCGAATTGTAAGAAAATGTAATGAAAAGTATTTTTGGATTTTGGGAATAGAAAAGCGATAAAATGAAAACAATGATCAAATGATGATAGAATCCTCTTGAAAATGAGCTTTGTCTATCATAGTTCAAAATAAATTTTTATGGGAGTGAATCACTAAGTTTCGAATGGTAGACCTTAAAGAACTCTTTAAGTCCAAGGTTTTAATCAATGAACTCCATTTCTTAAAACCTTGTTGAATGCTCTTAGTGTGTGCAGTGGGTAAGTCAATGCAATAAGTCATTTTGGGATCTAGAATCATCTCAATATCAAACATAACTAGGCAGATAAAAGAGAATTAACCAAATCACAAATAGACATATACGAGACTTCATATATTCAAGCTCCGAGTTCTACATCAACAAATCCTAATAACACATTGAGTGTTCAATACTTGATTAAACTCTAATCAAGAATATTCAACTACAAATTACAAATCCTAAACCTAGGAGTTCATAACAATGTAGCTGAACATGGAATAAACTACTCCCCTTTGAAGCTCATCGAACTCTAGCCATCGCTACATTTTCAAGAGGAAAGAGGTGCTTAGACAAGCATTACTCTAGGAGAATTCACAACCGGGAACCCACTGGAAGCATCCATGGTAGCAGCTATTGGTGGAGGAGTTGACGGTGAAGTGGAGGAGAGTGGATGATGGAGTGTCCGAAGGTTTAATGAGTGAGAGTGTGTTTTTCTTACTATGTCGGCTCTCTCTTAACCTAAAATGGTAGGTTTTTAAAAGGAATGGGTTATGGATCGGGTTGCACAGTGGGTGAACTTCCAATTCGAAGGTTTGTCACGGTGACAGATAAGTTCACCGCAGCGAACTTTTTCTAAAAGTTTTAGTTGCACTATTGGTTATTTCACTGCGGTGATAGAATTAATCTTCGCTGCGACTAACTTTTCCTGAAAGTTTTGCTTGGAATTCTTTATACTTTGCCACAGCAACACATCCATTTCGCCACGACAAACTTCCTGTTGCACCTATTCACTTATTGACTTGACTTCAGCCTTTCCTTGACTCTACGTTTTCTTCTTGAGTCTCCTACAATGAACAAATGGTAGTTTAAAGTATCAATTGTTCTCAGAAAATTAATTAGTGCAATTAATATTGATTTGTGACAAATTTTACTCTCAAACTACATAAAATAAAGGTAGACACTCAAGAGTCAAATTAAGCATAAAATTTAGAAATAGGAGCCAAGAAGTGTAGTAAAGGTCATGAAAATGTTGCCAATTTATATAACAAACTTGGGCTCAATCAAATTCCCCCATACTTAGACCTTTGTACTCCTGTACAAAGTTATAAGAGTCAAAGAGACACAAGTGAAAAAGAAAATCCCATCCATGCTTAAAATAAGAGTAGGAATTTGGAAAAAATCACTTTCTCAGAAATCAATCAATGCAGACTGAAAGAGTGTCAAGAAAATAAACACTATAAGAATTTAATCAAAGAGATTGAGTAAAAGAGATTTCACTCAAGGCAAGGTGTATGCTCTCATCTCACTTGTTTTTGGGATAATTTCACTTTAAAATATGCTTAGTCCATTCTCTACCGTAAGTTTGTGATAGTTCTACCTCTCCACTACAAGAACTATAATTTCAAAAATCAAGAGGACTTTTCAAGGTTGTAATGTATGAAAGGCTAGATGAAATGGATGGAATAGACGAAAGAAAAATATGAGTACATGTACCACAATTTTGAAATAGATGTCAACTGTAAGACAATATTTACACAAATGACAACATAATCTTTTTCAAAAGAAAACACTCTCAGTCTAAAAAAACAAAAAAAAATATTATGTTGTCATTTGTGTAAATATTGTCTTACAGTTGACATCTATTTCAAAATTGTGTGTGTATATATATATATATATATTCTTTTGAGTTTTTTTTTCAATAACCAATTTAACCAATTTCTTGAGATAACTAGAAGAGAATGAGAAAATAAAATATTGACAGCATAAGAAGATGTGTGCATGTACTCAAAAATATGGATCAAGGGGCTAGCAATGGATAAGTGTTTATGGGGTTTATGTTTAGGTCAACAAGGTTTTGAAAAAATGCCTCTATCATGTTAACAAAATTGTAGTTCATCAAGCTTTGATTAAGAATTAAAACAAGTTCTAGAGAGATATGAAATTAAGCAGATACACACAACATTGAAAGAATTTAGGCTCAAATATCCTTCCAACAAGGTTAATATCTTAATTAATAATCTCAAGATTTAAAAACATAAAGTGCTACTTTGTTAGCATACCCTCACTTACTTTGTGTTGAAAACATTGAAAATGAAATTAGCTAAAAACCGACTATCATTTGAAGAATAGAAGGTATTTTAAAAAACACAGGGATCACTTTGAAACTTTTAAAATCTTTGAGATACAAGAGTGACAAGAATCTAATTAGGAAGAATTGTTGAATGAGAGAATGGCGCCACGGCGAAACCAAGAGCTTGCTGCGGTGAAATATTCAACATGCAAATGTTACTGCAGCAAAGAAATAATTCGCCGCGACGAAAAGAAGTAATTCCGCACGCTGCCATGGCGAAGATAGGGTACATCGGGGCGAAAACTCAATCGCCAAGTTTAAAAATTTGACATTATGCACAATTGATTTGCACAAGCAGTTAAATGGCTGAAAATGATGCATGATGTACAACAAAAATGGCAAATTAAAACATCCCCTACACTTAAACATCATATTGTCCCCAATATTGAAAGAATTAAAGCACAAATATGCAATCAAGGGAAAGTGGAAGGCTCATTAGCAACTCATCGGAAGTATAACGAGAATTATATAAAAATTGCAGTTAACAAGTTTGGACATTACAAAATTAAACTGAACATTCGAAAACTAAAAACTACTCCATCGGGTGATCATCCCCAACGTTAGAAGGATTTGCTCCTGATGGGCCAGCACTGCTAAGTGGGTTATCTTCATTAGAAGGGAGTTGGAAGTGCAGGTACTTGGTGAGCAAGGCATCCATCCGCTAACGATATCATTGATCTCGATCCTACTAGGCGATTGCCTGAAGTACGTTGTCCTGGAGGGTAGCCAGGTCTGCAGAGAGGCCATCGACTTAGCTAACGAGGGTCTGTAACGTGATGGGCTTGGGAGGGGCTGGAGTTGAAGGATCGTCCTCACTTGGCACTACAGTGGCATGGTTGGTAACAACATCAGGAAGTTGGGTGGGAAGAGGAGGAGGTTGAAGTTGGGGTTGTTTAAGGAGGGCATAGTGAAACAAAGAAGCCGGGTCAAAATAGCTATCATTGTTGAATTCTGGGATGTTGTGGGCCCGGAATATATATGTGATGAGGTGGGGGAAAGTGATGGCGTTGGTGAGTTTGGCGGTGGTGATGGAGTCATGAAGGGCAGAGAAAATGACATGAGTTATGTCGACTGGGCGACTAGTCATCAGAAGGTAAAGGTACAAGGCTTGCTATTTCGTTATGTAGGCTAGATGGGAGGTTGGGATGATGTTGTTACTAACAAGGTGGAGCCAAGGACGAGCTTTGGGTCGGAGATTAGAACGTTTAAGATAACGTTGATAGATCCTTAGTTAATGCCATACAGCGCCCTTAAGACAGATGATACGAATAACATCGTCCCAAGGATAATGATGGATCAACTGGTTATAGTGGCAGTGGAGAATAGGAGGGAGGTTATAATGCTCATAGATGTTTGCTGTGGTGAATGCAGTGGGGGCTTTTACACCACAAAAATTAAGTTCTAAGGTGTTGTGGTGTGGGGCATAAGTATAAAAATGGCGAACGAATTTATCGTTTCCCTGAGCCTTTGGTTGGACTGATCCCTTAAGCTGAGAGTTTACTAGTTGATGGACAAAGGTATTGTTGCATGGAGTCAAAGGAAAAGGGCACTCTCTAATGAATGGCCTAGTGTCTATCTTTTCGGCTAGGTCGGCAAAGTCAGAATCAACGCTATTGGAAGGAGTAGAATTATTGGATGAACCAGATGAACTATATAAGACGGTGGGAGAATGATGGGTAGGGTTTTTAGTTTGAGGCATGTTCTTGCAAAAAAACAAACATAGAAAAATAAACAAATGGACCAAACAAAATTTACTGAAAGTTAAAACCTATGAAGTTTGTCACGGTGAAAGCTACACTTACCATGCCGCGGCAAAAGAAAATTTCTTCGCCGTGGCGAACATGCCCAAACTACAACGAAAACAAAGTGGTAAGAAGCAGAACAAAGGTGAGATACTTACGAGGGAGACAGAGAGATGCGCAAATATGAATGATGAACACAAAATGAACTGAGGAGAACAAAGGGAGAGTGATTTGGTAAAGGATAGTTTGGATTGCCATGGTGAACTAAAGGGAAATATACGAAAATGAGGAAGGGAACGGTGGGTTAATAAAGAAATGGAAGGGAAATTACAACAGAGGGAAGATGGAAGATTAGAAGCAAAAGAAGGGTGGAAATACAATTTCACTCAGTGTTTTTACACAGATAGTTCCTTCACCACGGTGAAAGTTCCTCAAAGTGAGCTGGCTGCGGTGAAAGAATTATGTCATACCACGGAGAATGTTGCTCCTGTCGCCACGGCGAAGTGAACCACCCTGCGGTGAAGTTTTCTTGAGAGAAAAATGAACAAGACTAACTGGATGTTCAGCTCATATGTAAAGTCCTTAAGCATTAGAAAACAAAATGCAATTAATCCATTTACACCAATTTCCTCAATCATATAAGATGGGTCATACGTCAAACTAAAACACAGCGAACATAAAAGAGGAGATGAATTATTGAATTAAAATTGTATAAACTGAAAACTAAACCTAGGTCCTACTGAGGTAGTTTCTCCCCCACACTTAGTCAATATACTCATGCATCCACAATGTCATATTCAATCACATAGCAGAAGTAAGGAGTAAGTGAAGGAGGAGAAACAACCTAATGCCTAAGGTGGATCCTAGATCTCCTGGTGGACGTTGGGCTGATAGCTATGCCGTGGTGAGGTAACTTGTCCACTTGTCACTTCGATTTTAATGTCCATATTCCTCGATTTGCCTAAAACATTAGTGAAAAATCCTTCTTCCAAGGAGTCATCAGTGAATGAGTTCAGTGCAGGGTTAGAGTAAACATGCTGGAGTTCAAACTCAGAGCATGCATCATCAATAACGATATCAACATGTTGACTCCTAGGAGTGAATAATCCTCATAGGGGCGTTTCATAGCCTTATACATGTTAAAACTCACCTGTTGATCTCCAACCTCCATGGTGATTGTACCCTCTTTCATGCTAATCATGGTACTAGTAGTCCTTAAGAAGGGTCGACTAAGAATCAAGGAAGTATCCTGCACAACTTCAGAGGATATATCAAGCACATAAAAATCAGTTGGAAAAACTAAACCCTTGACCTGGACCAAAATATCCTTTATAATTCTCACAGGATGCCTAATAGACCTATCAACTAATTGGAGAACTACAGATGTAGGCTTAAGATTCTTGACTCCCAATGATTGATGAACAGACTTAGGCATAACATTAATCGCTACCCCTACATCTAGCAAGGCTCCCCCTATGGTAACTTTACCTATAGTGCAAGGGATAGTGAAAGATCCTAGGTCTTGGCATTTTATAGGGATTTGAGGCTTGAATAAGGTGGACATATTTGAGCTTACTTAGACTCTTTCATTTCTCCTCAACTTCCTCTTATGGGTGCACAGGTCTTTAAGGTATTTGACATAAGTAAGAACCCATTTCACTAGATCAAGCAAAGGAATATTGACTTCCAGTTTACTAAAAAAATCAATGATATCTTTTTCATGCTTAATATCAGTTATTTGTTTGCTCATCAAATATGAATTAGGAAAAGGAAGGTCTTGAAGATTTACCTCCTTACCATTGGCTTCATTGGCTCCATGCTTTCTTGATTCCATATACTCCCTTGTTGTAGCTTGTTCATTGTAGCTCTCTAAATTAGCTCCTTTGCTCTTTGATTTGGACTTCTTTTCAGTCAAATGTGATTTTTCTTTGGAGCTTTTAGATTTCTTGATTTTGTCCTTTGTTAAAGACAATTCTTCACTCTTAATCTCCTCTTCAACTACTTCCTCATCTTGATTTTCGAACCTCTTCACCTACTTCCTCATCTTGATTTTCGAACCTTACTTATTTCCCACTTCGGAGAGCTATTGCGTTTAAACTTTTGGGGTTAATAATGGTGTTTGAGGGGATAGCTCCACTACTTCTTGCTTGACTCTCACTCATGTTATTGGACAATTGGGTAACAAAGGAATTGATATTTTCAGCTTTTGTTTCCCATTGGTCCATTCTCTTTTCTAAGACATTAAACCGAGAAACATTCTTTAATGAGTCTTGCTGAATTAGAGAAGCTATGGCATTGAACTGATTATTGTTAGAATTCCTTTCTTCCTTCATCAAAGTCATCATATTATGCAGTAGTTGGTAGGTGTCCTCCTTGGGTGGGACGGCCAGGGCTTGTTGTTGGTTGGGAAACTAGTTAGTGGAAGTACCAGCTCCTCCCCCTTGTTGAAATCTGTTTGGTGCCCTTCCCTCTTCATTCCACCAACTAAACCTAGGGTTTGCCTTCCATCCCTCGTTATAAGTGTTGGAGTAAGGATCCCATTTCTGGTTTGTCCGCCTCGGATACACTGCAAACACCTCTTCATATCGTCTGGGACAAACATTGGATATGTACATGACTGACCCACAAGTATCACAACTGGGTGCAGTAAGATCCATAGAAAATGTCAGGCGATGCACATTCATATTCTTCAGTTCTGCGGTGATGAAGGATAATTGTGAGGTCACTCTACTCTCCAAAGAGTCAACTTTTGACTTCAAACTCTCCATTCTTTTGGATTGGGCTGTCATGGTGCCTAACTCGTGTACTCCTCTAGTCTCCCTAACACTATACTATTGATGATTCAAAGCCATCTTGTTGATCAAATCCTATGCCTCCGTAGCTGTAAGATCAATTAAAGAACCTCCCAATGCTGCATCCAACATACTTTTATCTTGACTTTCAACCCATCATAAAAATACTGCACTAACTGCTCATCAGGTATCTGGTGATGGGGGCATCTAGACAATTGATCTTGGAAGAGGTTCCAAAAATTGTAAAGAGATTCATCATAAACCTGCCGTGATGAATAAATCTCCTTCCTCATCGATGAAGTTTTGCAGGCCAAAAAATATTTTTCCAAAAATGCTTTCCTCAAATTTGCCTAGCTATGGTAGGCATTTGCCACATGTCTCGGAAGACTCATATACCACTCTTGGGCTTTTCCTTCCAGTGATAAGTGAAAAACCTGCCATAGTACTTGATCAAGTGAGGCTCCTACCGGCTTCATATTTTGATAGATCATGGACAAAGATTGCAAATGCATGTAGGGATCCTGTCCTGTCAAGCCATGAAATTTAGGAAGAGAGTTAATGAGTAATCGTTTAACTTCAAAATTAACTTCAAAATTAGGACAAGCAGCAATAAATGGATCATAATTAACATCAGAAGTAGTTGCTTCCCTAATGGTTCTCCTTCGTTAATTCCCATTATTCTTTCCAACCCGTTTATGTTCCCCATTACCTCCGTTATCACCATTCCTAGGCTGGTTAAAATGAAAGTTAGGATTTTACAGAAAAGCTGGGTTCTCAGCCATGATCACTCTGTCTATCGACTCACTCTCACTCCTTGGCAGACTAGACTCTTTTTCTCTTCTCTCCTTTCTAATCTTTAGCAAACGTGTCTCAATTTCAGGGTAAAAGGTAGAACTTTGACTTTCTTGGGCATGCATAGAAGCAATTTTAAAAGGAACTAAAGTAAAAAAAAATTCTTTCAAGCACACAAAGTCAATTTAAAAGGCGAAATGTGAAGGATGCAAGTGTGAGTGTATGAAAGTGTGTGTAACAGTAAAGTGTGCAAGTAAACTATGTATGTATGAAAAAGAAACAAAAAAATGTTCAAAACTATGCATTGCAAGATTGCTAAGTATGTAAAAATTTATGCTAATGAAAGACAGTGAAATCCTATACTATTGACAAGTATGACGCTAAACTATCTAAGATGCAATCTAAACTAAGGTTCCTCACCTCACTTAGCAGCAAAGAAAATGACAATAGCTAACCTAAAGAACAAATTGCTTGGTTCCCCGGCAATGGCATCATTTTGATTCAAGCCCTTTTGTTCTTACCCTTGGAGGCCAAATCAAAAATATTTTTTTAATTCCAAGGATTGCAGTATAGAATACAACCTTGGGTCGTTTCACTTAATCGGAACCTTATGAATGGAACTAAGTTAGACTATATGTCATGATAGGCAAACCAAATTAGCAAGGAAAAGGGGGGTTTAGATCTTTGGAAATTTGGACAAAAATAAGCGAATTGTAAGAAAATGTAATGAAAAGTATTTGGGATTTCAGGAATAGAAAAGCGATAAAATGAAAACAATGATCAAATGATGATAGTATCCTCTTGAAAACGAGCTTTGTCTATCATAGTTCAAAATAAATTTTTATGGGAGTGAATCACTAAGTTTCGAATGGTAGACCTTAAAGAACTCTTTAAGTCCAAGGTTTTAATCAATGAACTCCATTTCTTAAAACCTTGTTGAATGCTCTTAGTGTATGCAATGGGTGAGTCAATGCAATAAGTCATTTTGGGATCTAGAATCATCTCAATATCAAACACAACTAGGTAGATAAAAGAGAATTAACCAAATTACAAATAGACATATACGAGACATCATATATTCAAGCTCCATGTTCTACATCAACAAATCCCAATAACACCAATAACACATTGAGTGTTCAATACTTGATTTAACTCTAATCAAGAATATTCAACTACAAATTACAAATCCTAAACCTAGGAGTTCATAATAATGTAGCTGAACATGGAATAAACTATTCCCCTTTGAAGCCCATCGAACTCTAGCCATCGCTACATTTTCAAGAGGAAAGAGGTGCTTAGCCAAGCATTACTCTAGGAGAATTCACAATCGGGAACCCACTGGAAGCATCCATGGTAGCAGCTATTGGTGAAGGAGTTGACGGTGAAGTGGAGGAGAGTGGATGATGGAGTGTCCGAAGGTTTCGAGAGGGAGAATGTGTTTTTCTTACTATGTAGGCTCTCTTTTAACCTAAAATGGTAGGTTCCTAAAAGGATGGGTTATGGATCGGGTTGCACAGTAGGTGAACTTCCAAAAATGGTTTGGGTATTCGAAGGTTCGTCACGGGGACAGATAAGTTCGTCGTGGCGAACTTTTCCCGAAAGTTTTAGTTGCACTGTTGGTTCTTTCGCTATGGTGACACAATTAATCTTCGCTGCGACTGACTTTTCCCAAAAGTTCTGCTTGGAATTCTTTATAATTCACCCCAGTGACACATCCATTTCACCGGGCGAACTTCCTGTTGTACTTGTTCACTTGTTGATTTTACTTCAGCCTTTCCTTAACTCTACGTCTTCTTCTTGAGTCTCTTCTCCTTGAGTCTCCTATAATAAACAAATGGTAGTTTGCAGTATCAATTGTTCTCAAAAAATTAATTAGTGCAATTAATACTGATTTCTGACAAATTTACTCTCAAACTACATAAAGTAAAGGTAGACACTCAATAATCAAATTAAACATAAAATCTAGAAATAGGAGCCAAGAAGTGTAGTAAAATTCATGAAAATGTCGCCAGTTTATATAATAAACTTGGGCTTAATCATTCGACGACGGAGGATTCTGGGATTCCACACATCTCTTACTTGATCTCTACCATTAATTCATATGCTTGCCCTCTAGTCTAAACCATAATTCTCTCATGTTCTTGGGGTCAAAAGTCAAGGTTGTGAAAAATTCTAGGGCCAACTCCTCATAAACAAGAAATTGAAACTTAATGAACTGGCCCCACTAAATTCGCTCGGCTAACTTCTTTACCCACTCACGCACTTCTATCCTATCCAATGTGTCAAAGTCAAAATACCTATGAACTATAATTTGCCTGAAACAAAGGGATCGAAAACAAGTACCTTCCTTCTCTGTGTAAATAGGAAATAGAGCTCCGAAGTTTGCTGCTCAGTTCCTTCTCTCTTATTTCGCGACTTATTATCGTCCATAAGGCTCCCGTTGGGCAATCTACTTAATGCGTGACATGATCTCAGTAGTGATTTGGAAAATTTTGAGTTGAAAAATTCCAGAAAGATGTAAGAGAGTTTGAAACTGGAATTTTAGAAAGATAAAGTAAAATGAAAGTGAAGTTGAAAGTTAAGTAAGAATGAGTATATAGGTGGTGAAAAGGGTGAAAAGGTAAAAACACCTTTAAAAATTGCGTTATGATCGTGGCATGCGACCTATCACCAAGAGGTTTCTTAATCGCAGACCACAGTCGTGGCCAATGCCTTTACCTAACACTAAAATCCTTCTCTTTCTCTTTTTCCAATTCTTTTCTCTTTCACTTAGTAATTCTTTTTCACTTCTTTTCCCCAAGATTCCGAAATTCTATTCCTCTTTTCTCTTTTATTCAACATCACCAAAATTAAACCTAACTATGAAATTCAACTAATCTAGCAAAATTTAACATGAAAGTAAATTTCTTTTCCCATAGGTTGGCTCCCATGCAATGCTTCTTTTAACGTCAGTAGCTCAATGCTCTTTTAAGCTCACGGTGGTCGAAATGACTGGTTTGATGGTAGCATTTCCATTAGTCGCAAAGTCTGTACCTTAGCTACCATGTTGCACTTTCCGCTATCCTTGTAATTTTCTTTGCCTCGCCTTCTCCTTCACGAGCGCTTCTTTTAGAAAGCATTTGTAGGATCCTCGGTGTCTTCCCATTCTCCTCAAGGTTCAGGTTTGTTGCGATCAACTGAAGTTGAAGGAGTTCCATGCTCTTTTACAGTCATCTTGAAGGTCAATTGCTTCTTCCCTACTCGTAGAGTTAGTTCGGCCCCATCCTCATCAACAATAAAGGGCACAATGGTTAAGAACAGTCGTCCAAAAATCATTGATGTGTCCTCATCTTCACTGATATCTATAATATAGAAGTTCGTGGGAAATATGAATTTACCGACTTTCACCGACACATCTAGTATGATTCCCATTGGTCTATATGAAGTCCTATCAGCCGTTTTAATCACAAACTTCGTAGGTACTATCCCTCGTAACCCCAATTTAAGACTAAGAGTGTAGGGCATCGCATTTACCCTCGCGCCTAAGTCTGTGAATGCCCTGTTGATGATGATCTTGTTGATACTACAGGGGATGAAAAAGTTCTGTGGATCATCCTTCTTCGCTATGTTTGGGGTGTCTTCTAGTGGTTGCTCCTTACCCTTCTCTATGACGGGCTCTTGTAAATTAAGCTTTGTATGAACTAACTTCATCACATCCTCGATCTTATTTTTCTCAAGCTCCTAAAATTTCTCTACTTCCCTCCTTACATATAATTCATTCTGAGTGAAAAATTGGTACAAAAATATCCGTCAGGTTACTTACACCGATTTGCTCACCGTCTTACTTGGAAGGTCTTCTTCAACCAATTGACCTTCTCCTTCCCTTTCCCCTTCTTGTTCCAGCTCCTCATCCTAAGTCTGGCTTATAATTATGATACACTCCTTCTAGTTTGACTTGGTGTTGCTTGGAAGAGATCCAACATTCCGATTCAACATTGCTTCTGTGAGCTGCCTCACTTGGACTTCTAAATTGTGGATGGACGAGGCATGATTCTTCGTCACTTGCTCGAATTTACTCTTGAGCCTCCTTTGTGCTTCCTTCATGCCTCCTATCTTGTCCAGAATCCTTTCCAGCTTCGAATCCGTTGAGCTTGCTTTATCCTATTAGAAGCTCAATTGCCCTTAAGGTTGGAACTGCCCTCCATTGTTATTTTTTGACCAGGAGAAGTTGGGGTGATTCTTCCACCCAGGGTTGTACGTGTTGGAGTAGGGATTATTACCCCCTCCTCGTCCAAATTATGCACCCATGTAGTTGACTTGCTCTAGGCTCTCTTCTTTCATTAGGTAGCAGTCCACCGTACCATGATTCATTTGACCGCATAGCTCACACTTCAATTGCGTGGCCTTTACTTGAGTTGAAGATTATGCCTTATATTGCTAAATTGTCACGTCAAGTTGTCTATCTTAGCTTGCATCTCTGTCATTTGAACGATTACGACAACTCCCTTCTGCTCCCTAAAGGTAGTAGGTTGCCTACTTCTGTCACTCACCCATAAGCAGCTGCCATCTCCTTTATCAGCTCCTCTGCTTCATCAACTGTCTTTCTCATTAAAGATTATCCTGATGCCACATCAATGGTGCCTCTAGTTTTTGGGTTCAATTCATTGTAAAATGTCTGCAGCAGGAACTCTTTGGGTAGGTTATGGTGTGGGCATCTCTTCTGCAACTCCTTATAACGCTCCTATGCTTCATAAATTGACTCCTCGTCTCCTTACTGGAAATTAGTAATTTCCTTAATTATCTTGGTGGTCTTCGTCAACGAGAAGTATTTATCTGGGAAGCATGCACCAGCTATTCCCATGTTATAATATTGGTAGGGATTAGTGAATGATACTAAGCTTTCGCTCTGTCTCTAAGTGTAAAGGGAAACAACCTGATTCTCATTGTGTCTTTCGACATCTGGTGATATCGGAAAGTATCACAGATCTTGAGAAAACTCACGATGTGAGCGTTCGGGTCTTCATTTGCTAGTTCGTAAAATTGGATGGTCTGTTAAAGCATATTCAGGAGGGCCGACTTGATCTCAAATGAGACGCTTAGATAGGCGGTCTAGCCACTCCTTAGTTCACTGGTTTGAACTATGTCCTTATAAAATCCATAAGGGTCCTCTATTGTTGTCCCCTGGGTTAACTTCATAATCCATGTTCCTCTGAAATTCCTCGACCATTTGTGATTTTTCGATCTCTTCTTCTTCCTCTCATTGACATTTCTTAAGGGTGGCATTCTAAACACGTGCTCGACTCGAACCCCTTGTGACTCTTGTGTTCATGCAAGAGTACGATTCCTAAGAAAAACAAACGAAAAACAGAAACAAAAAATTAAAAACTATTCTAACGCCTTAAACTATAGAATTAAGTTGCCTTCCCTAGCAATGGCTCCAAAAACTCATTCACAAGGTTACACGCGCTAAGTTTTACTATTGATAACCTTGGTAAATTTCGCAAACACATAGGTCATTCGCGTAGTACCTAAGGTGTCGATCCCACGAGGAAGGTAAACTAGCCCTAAAATCTAAGGTCAACTAAGTTCTCAACAAACCTAAATAAACTACTATTGCAGAAAATAAATCAATTGATAATCAATTTAAAGAATTTAGTTGTAGAAATCTAAACAAGATAACAAATCACATAAACCAATCGCAAACCTACCTAAAAACTACAGAGTGAGAGAAAGGGTATTTCGATATGAAATTAACAAAACCTAATCAATTATGCAATTCTTGGGGTGAATTACTCTCTTTCGAGTTATAATTCTTAACCCTAATTGATGATACCTAATTTAAATTATGGAATCGTGATCTCTCGATTCACGATTGACCTAAAACCTAAATTAGTTCCAAGTTGTCTATTAACCTACTGAGAAGCTAAGCTCAATCTCTTGTTACACGACTCTATCGATTTGTTTTAATCATTTGCCTATCAATTCACCTAACTCTCGTTAGTCTAAATTGATTATTTTCATTCGGCTTACCCTCTCATTCTATTGCCAAGTTATGAAGAATAGGAATTAAATCACAATTAAGTCAATAAAAAACCTAATCAAATCAGATTTTATTAATCTCTAAAATCGAAATTCAAAGGTGAGTATTATTACCACTCAACATTTAACACAATATCCTCTCAGCGCCTATTTCAATTCTATACATGAATAAAACTGAAATAAATGGAAAATAAGTCAAAAACGGGGTTGGGAAGATGGCGACAACGAGAAACCACCTGTTTTGGGAAGTACGTCATGTCAAGCTCTTCTCCGTGTCTCTCTTCCTTTGTTTCCTTCCTCAATCTCTCTATTCTCTCTCTAGGTTTTCCAAAATTGAATGATGGGATTGCTCTCTTTTTTAGACTCTCCAGAACTTCAGCCTCTGTCTTGTCATATTCATTTATACTTTGGAGGCTCTAGGTCAAAGTCGGGGTCGAAACGGTCCAAAAATTGCTCAAAACTTGAGTTTCTATATCAGCCCGATATAGGGCACAATCTTACCTAGCACTTTAACCTTTCTATCATGATCTTGGCCTAACTGGACGCTCTTTGCCACGATCGTGGCTTGGCTGCTTCTAGCCCATCCTTATCTGTCATGATCGTGGGCTACTTCTTTTGGCCTGAAACTCTTCGCGCATCTTCTCTGTTCTTCCCCATTTACCCTGAAACACTAACACACAGATCAAGGTACCTAAAAAATATAACAATTAAGCTCAAAGATTCAAACTAACCCATAAAAACACTTAAACACACAAACTAACATAATTAAACCCTAAATGCACACTCAACACTCAAATTCACACTAAATATATAACAAATTACACCCTAAAACATCATGCAATTGACAACTATTAGAAGGCATGGAGGAAGCACATAGGAGGCTTGAGAGCAAATTCGACCAAGTAACAAAGAATCATGCCTCATCCATACATAATCTAGAAGTCCAAGTGATCCAGTTAGCGTAGGTAATGTCGACTCGGCATGCTGGAACTCTTCTAAGCAACACCGAGTCCAATCCAAAGGAACGTATCATGGTCATAAGTCAGACTCAAGATGGAGAATCCAATTGAGTGCAGGATGAAGAAGAGAAAGGTGAAGGTAAAGAAGACCTTCCAAGTGAGCCCGTAAGTAAGTAAATTAAAGTAACCCCATGGGTATTTCTGCACAAACTTTTTGCTCAACGGGAGTTATATGCAAAGAGGGAAGCAAAGAAATTACAGGATATTAAGCAAAACAAGGTCGAGGAAGTGACGAAACAAGTACATACGCAACTTAAATTATAGGAGTCTGTCAAGAATAAGGTTAAGGAGCAACCATTGGAAGACGACCCCAGCATAGTGAAGAAGAAAGAGGACTCAGGGGACTTTTTCATCCTCTGTAGTATCAACAGGATCATTATAGACAGGGCATTCACGGATTTAAGCGCAAGCATAAACATGATGCCTTACACCTTCAGTCTGAAATTGGGGTTAAGAGAGTTGTTGCCTACTAAGTTTTTGGTCAAGGAAACCGATATAACATCATGTAAACAGATGGGAATTATGCAGGATGTGCTGGTAAAGGTTGGTAAATTTACCTTTCTCACGGACTTTTATATTTTGGACGTCAGAAAAGATGGGGACACCCCAATAATTGTTGGACGATCGTTTTTGGCCACTGCAGGCTCAATTATTGATGTTGATGGGGGTGAATTAACTCTACGAATAGGGAAGGAGTATATGACTTTCAAGGTGTCTAGTAGAGAGCACGGAGCTCTTTCACCTTCAATGGATATCAAAGAAACCGAACCTCAAGAAGAATTAGAGGACATTGAGAACCCAAGGAATGCTTTCCAGAAGAAGCGCTTGCGAAGGAGAAGGTGAGTTAAAGAAAATTGTAAGGACGGTGGTAACTGTAGCTTGGTAGCTAAAGTACAAACTTTGAGATTGATGAAAACGTTACCATCAAACTATTCATTCTAAACACCTTGAACTTAAAAGGAGCATCGAGCTAGCAACGTTAAAAGAAGCGCTGCATGGGATGCATCCTATGGAAAAAAATAGTTTTGTTGCTTAATTTTGTTAGAATAGTTGAATTCCGTAATTAGGTATATTTTTGTTTTTTTTTGAATAAAAACGAGAAAAGAATAAGAATTCAGAACTGCATGGATGATTATGCAAGCATTTAAAAAGAGAAGAAAAGGGCCACAAAAGATTCAATTAGTGAAAGTGAAATGATTGGAAAAAAAACAAAAAGAAGGAAATTAGGAGTGGTGATACGCCAAAGGTCACGATCATGGCCTATGATTATGTAGAAAAGAGAGGGGACGCGATTTTTTAATGAATTTTTACCATTTCACCCTTTTTACCACCTATACTTTCACTTTCACTTTCATTTTAACTTTATCCCTCTAGAATTCAAACATCCAAACACTCTCACCCCTTATTAAAAATTTCAACCTTCCAAATTCTTCTAACTTCTATCAAGTATACCTCGCATTAAATAATCAGCCCGACGAGAACCATATGGACGTCAGTAAGTTGCAGGACAAGGAAGAAGAAACCAAGAAGAGGAATTCAAAGCACCCTTCCCAATCTACACCGAGGAGGAAGGTACACGTTTCTAGTCCCTAAATGCTAAAAAAATTTCAGTTCCTAAATACTTTGATGTTGACACACTAGATAAGCTAGAGTTACGTGAGCAAGTAGAAAACCTAGCCGAGAGAATCCAGTGGGGCCAGTTTATATGGTTCCAATTCCCTGTTTATCAAAAGCTCACACTGGAATTTTTCACCTCACTAAGTCATGAGCCTACAAACCCCAAAGAATTGTGGTTTAGGTTGAGAGAAAGGGCGTACAAATTGACTGTACACCTTATGTGCGTGATGTGTGGATTCCCTGAAGCCATCATCGTCGATCAATATAATGATTTTAATCCCTCTCAATACTAGAATGAGCTTATTGGAATTAAGCATTTTCATGCAAAGAATGCTCACAACAACATTATTAGGTCTCATGAACACTTGCTGCTGCGTAAATTCATATGTCAACTAGTTTTTGACAAGTCAGAAACCAACAAGTGTTCAACCAAGGAACTTTTTATGTTGTGGTGCATAGACCACAGCACTCCAGTATGTACATCTGCAAATACAAGCTATTATTGTAGCTCCACGCAAGAGGAGCAACATTCTCAGAATGGGGTACATAGTGTTTGCCATTGCAGAATATTTTGGGTGGATCGTAGTGGACTAACTATCCATTTTCCTGAATTCCTAAACCACCATCATTTATGGCGGCTGAAATCCTTAATTCCCATAACATGGAACTTAGGGACATTAGGCAGAAGACACATGTCAAGATTAGGGAGAGTCAGGTGAGCTCAAGTTCAGCACCTCCTCAATAGGAAGAAGAATCCAGTGAGGAATCTAATGAAGATGAAGAGGAATAACCAGGTTGCAAGAAGGTTTTGAATGCAAATTTTGAAACCAACAGCACATTTGTGGAGATGGCGCAGACATAATGACGTTAAAGTCAAGATATTCGATAGATCTATCGGTATTTCGAGTCTCAGGGTGTTCAATTGTTGCCTCTGACACCATTACCATCACCACCACCATCTCTATAGGATTTATGTCTAACCCAAATTTTTTTGTTTTCCCAAATTAACCTTCAATTCTGTCCCTTTTTTATGTTTACTGATTTATGTTTACTTTAATATCTGTCTTTTCTTTCCCTTTATGTGTTTTTTCATGTGTTTCCTTCTGACCTTAATGACAATGTGTTGTTCAAGTGTGAGGAGGGATTCTTTGTTTTGCTCTGTTATATGATTTTGCATACTGTATGATAGTTATTAGGTTGTATCGTGTGAATTGCTTGAATGTGTCAATGACTTAAATGGATTGAAATCTTTTTAATTTTGAACATAGTCTATTAGGTTGTGAATAATCATTAGCTCACAAAATTAGTGAAATATTTGGAGAAATATACAGCTAAGACTTAGTGTAAGTTTAGCACCCTCTAGATTGTCACATTCAGTCATAAATTGAGGCCTATCAACTTAAATAGCTTTATTTACTAAACCTCTCATAGTTCCTAATTCAATAAATTGCTTTCTAAGTTGGGATTGGTTGATTTTCACCAACCTCCAACTTGATGGATGGGTGTAAATATATAGAATAGTATTTAAGTTATCGCTTAACTCTCTCTTAGCTCTCAGTTGTAATTGCTATTTGTTAGTTGTTAAAGCAGTTGTAGGTAGTTAGTTTATTAGAAAATTACTTATAGTTTATTCTTAGCTAGTTTATTAGCAAATTAACAATAGTTAATTCTTCTTTATGTAGTTTGTATATAAAAGAGATATTAAAATCAATAATGGATATATTAAAATTTCATTTTTTTCTTCATCTAGCTAAATCTATTTAATTAATGTTAATTTCTGATGTACGAGCTCAATTCATCTATGTTTCATGAATGGAATTACTGTTTAATTCATATTTCAGGCCAATTATTTTACTGATGGGCTCTTATGTTAGAGGTTGCTTCCTTATAGTTCTCTTATATGTGTACATGCTTGTTGGGAAATTTTCATATTTGAGGGTTTAAATACATGCATAAGCATAATGTGTGATTATTGGCTTCTCTCTAAAATTGAAGAAAGTTATGACATACTAAAATGGAGGCCAATTTCTACAATCAAAAGTTTAAGGGAAGAAATAGGAAAAAAAAAGTGTTAGATTTTGGACTAGAGAGAAGAGGATGAGCAAAGAGGAAGAAAGGAAAGAGAAAAATTGAGAGGAAAATGGATAACTATCATTTATCCAATAGTAAAATATGATTTTACATTGAACCTAACCTCTATTTTTATAATTAGAGACTAATTACTACAACAATTAAGGGAATGTAAGTGGAAAAGAAGATAAATAAGAAACCAAATGGAGAAGCATTATCTATGTACCTAAATATACTAATTCAACTGGGAATATTAAGTCTGGGAAACAATCACTAATTAAAGTTAAACCTTAGTTTGCCAAATCTTTTATTATTTATTATTGGTCTTGCATTATACTCTCTATTTGCATACCTTATTTATGAGAATTCAACAGAATACTATTGAAGATTTATTAGCTTAGATTTATTGCTAGAAAATGATTAATACTTTATTTCTTTCTATAATTGGAAAGATTTATGTTATTTTCTTTATAGTTAATTGGTTGCGCGTCGTAACATTACCAAAATAACTAGACTCAACTATAGATAGCGATAAGTTTAGATCGATATCCACTGGTCAAATCATCTATTATAATCCGCTATTAGCAATCTGCTGATAGAATCAGTTAACAGCTAATGCTATCCATTGATTGCCAAATAGGGTTATGATTCTCCAAAAATGCATTTAACTCCTGTTGCATGGCCTTAACTTAATTTTCACTCAGTTTAGCTTGATTATAGCTCCTAGGTTCATGAATGCATGATATATTTTCCATGAAATTTAGGTATGATGGGGTAAAACAATTTGGTTGAACAAACAGAAAAGATGGAAGAGTATAGGATGTACCTGAATTAGTCAAATAAGCTAAGAGTTTTACAGTTGTAGAAGTGAAGTCACATAAAGAAGCATTTACGTTTGAGACATAATTTTTTAGTTTTGTAGACCGATACTTGATTCTCGTGCTTTATTTGGTGGCTAACTTAGGTAGAGGAGACTAAGGATGAGTTAGGGTGCATTCAGAATTTGGTTTTTCAACTGGTTGTATGGTAACCTCTATATCATCTATAGGTGGTATATTTGAAGGGTAATAGAAGCCATTAGGAAGTGTTGAAAAAGATTAATTGTGAGGAATTGATGGAAGAGGAGTTGTATTATTATATGGTGTGATATTGGTATTGGTTTGGGCATAGGGATATACAGTTCATGAAATATGACATCTCTTGAAACAAACAACCTATGGGTATTAAGTTCATAAAACTTGAAAGCTTTTTGACTAGTTACATATCCAATAGAAACACACTTAAAGGCTCTATAATCAAATTTATCCTTATAGGGGTAATGGATTTTTGGCATAGCAAAGACATCTAAAAATCTTGAGATTGTTATAACTTGGTGGCTTATCATATAACATCTTATATAGAGTTTTCCATAATAGGAGAGGGGTAGGAAGTTTGTTGAAAATGTAAGTAGCCACTAGAATTGAATCCCCCAATATTTCTTTGGCATCTTACTTTGAAACACAAAAGATCTAGCAGTCTACAATGAATGCTTATACTTTCTTTCAACTACTCCATTCTGTTGAGGGGAGTATGGAATTGATCTCTAGTGAAAGATTCCTTTTGTTTAGAAGATACTTGAACATTTTGAGTTGATAATCTCATTTACATTATCACTCTTTACGGTTTTGACAGTGGTTTGGAACTAGTTTTCAATAAGGATAAGAAAGTTTGCAAAATTTTTTATTATTTGTGTTTTATGGTTAAGTAAAAACATCCATGTAGCCTTACTATAGTCATCAACAACAGTTAAGACATAATGAGCTCCAGAGATGGATAACGTTTTATATAGTCCCTATATATCTATGTGAATAAGAGCAAAGATGTGGTATGAAGAGGTTTGGCTTTTAAATAATAGTAATCTTTGTTGTTTGGATAAAAGACAAACATCACATGGAGATAAATGCATTGAATCATCCGAAATAATACCAACAATATGCTTTATGATAGCGTGAGGTGCATGCCCACTTTGATATGCCAAAGTTGAATTTTGTTCCAAATCTTTTATTTCTATGTTTAGTAAAAGTACAAGTTATTTACTAAGGTTGATAAGAAAATGCCACCTTCGTATTCTAAACAAAAGAATCAATTGTATCTTATAAAAAAACTCAAGTTGTCTAGAATGTAAAGACTTCCCCCAACTCATCCTACTGCCAAAATCTTCTCAGTTAGCAAGTCCCGAAAGAAGCAAAAAAAAAAAGGGTAAAACTTGATCTTAATGCTAGACAAGTTAGTACGTTTGTGAACTGAAAGCATATTGAATTTAAAGCTTGATATATGAAGAGCAATGGTAAGTGTAAGGAACAAATTTATGGTTATACCACCTTTGTGATGAACCAGTTTGACTTATCCACTAGGTAAGAAAATTGATGCATATTCTTTTGAGGTTTTAGGCTGATCAAAGAGGTTACTTATCCACTAGGTAAGAAAATTGATGCATATTCTTTTGGGGTTTTAGGCTGATCAAAGAGGTTAAAGTCTGATGTCATGTAGTTGAGGTTCCTATATCAATTATCTATGAACCAGGTTCAACAAAATTAATTGAACTGAAATAAAAATTAATTATAGAACCTGTAAAGTCCACAAAATGAGTAAAATTGATTTGGTGACTATCCTCACCAATATTCATTCCCTTCATGTATTTCATAACCTCTTACTGGATAACATTGGTGATTTTTGTAGTCTACCCATGTGTCTTTTGGATAGTATTAGATTTATCAGCTTCTTTAAACAACATATTGGCAAGAGTAGCCATCATTCTTAGTGTTTCTTTTCTTTTTATTACTTGTTACCCTTATACTACTCTGGATATCTATATAATTTGAAACAGGCTTCTGTGTTGCAGTAATCGCAGAATCTATTTTTCTTTGCTTCTCTTTTCTTGTCACACCATTGATTTCTTTCTTTGTTACATTCTTTTCCACCTTCCTTTTTGAAATTGTTTCCTAGAGCCAACAAAGCATTATACTTAGAGATATCCTCCATGGTATGTGCTTCCCTCTACTTCTCAACCCTTAATATCATCGAATAGGCTTTATTCACACTAAGAACATAATTCATCAAAAGAATTTGTTTTTTAATATGATCAAAAGAATCATTTAGAACAATTAAGAACTAAATCAATCAACTCATCTGATTTATCGGTTATGGTCTTTGATGAACCATACGTACATTATGGAATCAGCAACAAACAACTCAACTCGTCCTGCAGCTTCTTTAACCTTACCTAATATCTGGCAATATTCATGTTCCCTTAATAAATTAAATTTATCTCCCTCTAAATTTGATATATCGTAAGTGTAACACCCCACTCCCACAAGACCCGAACTCGACATCGATGGTGATGCCCGAATCCGTGCCCTGCGAGGTGGTGTGTTAAATTTCACTAACACCATTCACTCCCATTTCAATATTTTCTTTAATAGGAACGAGGCATACTAAATTGCGGAAATTGATAATAAAATGGAGCTAGAATGGACCCACTTTATTTCAAAGTAGTTTCAAACTCAATGTCTTTTATAATACTTTCTGTACACTCATAAATTACAGAAAATTCAATCAATACAATAGCAGTTCTAAAGTAAATGCAGACGCGAACTGATCCCGACCTCTATCCTTCACTTAGCGGTAGGCATACTCCCGTTGGCCTAACGGGGTATTCTTCTGATCCTGAAAAATAATTGCAAATTTTGGGTGAGTTTTG
>JAOSBO010000004.1:4764195-4777518 GCA_027563915.1 Erythroxylum rotundifolium
AGATAAGGCCCGCTTTTTTTCACACAAGTTCGGTACGAGGCTACGGGGGATAGAAAAAACCCGGTCTTTCGAGAAAAGGCCACGTCAAGATGGGGCCCATGGGTAGGCATACCTGGACACGCTTTTACGGAATTGGCCTCACGGGGACTAGAGTTTGTGGTCGAGATTTGAAGATGAGTGAAGAGGCAATTGGGGGAAAACGGAAATACTGAAAAAGTGCACGAAGGGTGGGCTTTAACTTAGTCAGCCACTAGATGTAGGCCACATGGCATCATCCCTGCCTTCTTTCTAACAGCCTCAAATATAATTCCTGCCTCAAAATGAAAAAGAAAAGAAAATATAAATCCTCAAGAAATAGTAGTGGCTGAGATTGCTCCTGAGTTCTCTGAGCAGTAGTTTCTGGTGTTTTAGGTATTCCCGAAGCTCGCCTTCAGCTCCTCGTTTCTTTTCTCTACTCCTAGTGATTTCCATTTCTCCCCTCACTTTTCTTCTTTTATTTTTTTAGTTTGTGATCGACTATTTTTGTGAAGATTCCGATCCACCATTGGCCGAGAAAGACGATATCTCCGGTGACTATCAGGTGAAGTCTGTGAATGCATGATCGGAGATTACGTACGTCCTTCTACTGTTTTGTTCACCATGACTTTCTTGCAAGGTACTTCCTCTCATTTCTAGGGCTTTCTCCTGCTGTTCTAACTCCCTGTTTGGTTGCCGAGAAAAATTCAAGTTAGCAAGCAAAACTGAAAAGAACCGAAGCAAAAGGATATTTATTAGCTGGTAAGATTCTAGATAATTTATTTAATATTTCGAAGAATCTTTCTCGGCAGCTGAAGAGAGGATTTGATTTGAAATTGATAATGTATCTGTGTAGAACTTGCTGTTGTTGATTACTAATTCGTGTTCCTCTGTTCCTTTCCTGTGTTTCTTTGTTTTCTCGTTTTGTAAAGGATTTGGCATCTACCCGTTCGTTTTGGTGAGGATTCTGAATAAAGGAATTTACTTTTAGTTGTTACGAGGAAGCGTGTCTATCTATCTTCCTCTTTCTGGTGGAGTCTTAAAATTTCTTTGAACAGTTATATTTTTTACTTTTTGAAGTTTTTTTATTCATGCATATACACGTACTATATGTGCAGTACGGTATATGTGAACTAAACAGGGATGGATCTCTATCGATTGTTTGTTGGTTTTTCGTTTTTGCAGTAATATTCACTTGTTGGATCATCTGGAGTTCAAAAACGACAGCCGTCATTGTGATTTTGGGTGTTGCTAGAAATGAAAAGAAATTTCTGTTTAATCCATTGCTCTTTGGAGAGAATTTGAAGCTGCGGTATATGCGAAGGTCCGGTTATGGACACATACTCCTCCGGAGAAGACTTAATTATTAAGGTATATTGTTAAGAGGAGAATTTTGCATGACCTCTTTCTTTTTCCTTGGATTTCAGCAATAAGAATAAGTGTTTTAAGAATCTGAATATGAAGTCGTGCTAAATATAGACAAGAAAACCGTATACAATTACGAAGCAACGTGAAAGATGGACTGAGGAGGAGCATAATAGGTTCTTAGAGGCCTTGAAGCTCTATGGACGAGCTTGGCAGCGCATAGAAGGTGATAGTTTGCGGTTATCTTCTTTAATTCTCTGTAGGTTTGGATAGTAGCATGTTTTAACTTGCTGACTGTGACTGATTCGGTTATACTAATTGCAAAACTTAATAAGGAACGATCTGGATCTTCCTAGTAGGAATGCTATCAGATGCCATTATTATGTAGCTAACTCTTACTTGGAGATTTTTTCCCACCCTCTTTCTTTCTCTCCCCTTCTTTTCGTGTTTTGCAGAACATATAGGAACAAAGACTGCTGTGCAGATCAGAAGTCATGCACAGAAGTTTTTTTCCAAGGTTAGTCCTAACTACTTTGTGCAACTGTTCATTAAGAGTGAAGAACTGGTTATTAATGTGATGTCTGAAACGTTCTTTACCCTCCAACTCTGCATCTGATTAACTTCTTCACCTCTTGTTGTATTTATAGTTAGCGTTTACTTGTGCTTTCACTTTAAATTACAGACTATGACTCGTGTATGCATGAGGACATATTTTGATGGGCTATAGAAAATCGAGGCTCATGCCGACCACAGTCTCCTTTATAAAAGAACGAAACTAGGAAGCTCTTTAGAAAAGAAACTTATTGTCACCTATTAAATGAGATTATTTAGATTTTCCTCTAATCAAATCTGTGGACGTGAATTATGAGGAGTAGAATATAAGTTTGGGGCATTTTCTTGGCCTGGATCGGCTAAGGTATCACCTTTCTTCCTTTTTGAATTTTGTTTATGCATGAAGACATATCAGGAGATCATCGGGTTGGTGCTGAGACCAAGTAATCTTGATGGACTATACAAAATTGAGGTTTATGCTGGTCACCACCTCCTTTATAAATGAACGAAACTAGGAACTTTTCTCTTTAGAACAAGAAACCTATTGTCGCCTATTGAATGAGATGATGTAGATTTTCCACTAATCAAATCTGTGGACAATAACTTATGAGGACTGGAATATAAGTTTGGGGAATTTGCTTGGCATTGAGCAGTCAAGGTATCGTCATTCTTCCTTTTTGAATTTTGACGCATTGCGGCTTGGAACTTCAAATTCTAACCTATAGGTGCAATTCCATGAGTGGCTCTCTTTGAGATTCAGTATGCAACAATTCCTCAGACATTACCAAGGATCAGTTTACAATGCTGTCATGATATGAAACATAGAAGCAACACTGGATGTCATCTTGGCTAGCTATGCCATAAAAGGGTGAAGTGAAGTCCTTTTCTTACTGGAAAACAAATATTTTGGAGAAGTTTCACTAAGTGATCATGAACTGTTTTGCTAATTTAACTTATGCATCTATGTTGGAGAGCTTGTCCACAGAGTTGGTTGTATATGCTTTTGGATAATTTCAATTTTTGAAGTGACTACTCTAGACCTGGGATGTTATATGAGGCTGAAAGAAAATGTAGTTTCAACCTTTTGTGCTTTTTTGGTTAAAAATTCAAATACTTTAGTATGGTTTCTCACGTTCAATTGGCCTACCGGTTCCCACAGGATTGAACTTTAAAAGTGTAAGGATAGCTCTTCACAATTTCCATTTGATATTACTTGTTTTCAGCAGTTTGTTTCAAGAGAGAAGAGAACTAACTCTTAACATTTTTTAGTAGTTCAATATAAAGTTCTAAGTTGTCATGGGGGCATAAAGACTATATTTCAAGTTATCAACTTGCTAGAAGCATGCATCTCCTTATCCTTGGTTTTGGTAACTGTGTACTACTTTCCCTTGCCTTAGATCCTGCACCATTTCAAACAGAAACTATACATGGAACTAGTTATAAATTTCCTCAACATTGAACCCAACAATCTTCAGATTATTTGTCTTATCAGATTAACATTTTCCAACGTTGGGGGCCTCAAAGGCTTATCTATCGTTTTTATTCCTATTCAATATGCAAAGATTCAGAACTTGTCTGAACAGCATGTTGATCTTTCTTTTGGTGTCACCCTCCTGCTACTTGGCTACCTTGTGCAACAATATTGCGGGCCTGATTTGGTCAAGGAGTCAAGATGAAGGCTTGGCTAGACCTGCTTCCCTTTTTGGTTTAGCAGTATATAGAGTACGATCACTAGAAATCTCGATTGACAAAACAGTCACAACCTGTCAAAGAAATCACTTAACCCATGTGTTTAAGTTGCTGGATAAGATCCAAAACTGAATCAGAAGATTGAATCTATAATACTTCACACAAAAACCTGTTGGGATTGAAAATATGAGGGGAGTTCAGGCTCACTTATTTTGTAGTAAAGCAGAATTACTTTGGGTGGTAAGGTTTAGATCAACTTGTTACCTTCTTGCCTTACGACACAATTTGCATGCCAATTCATCATTCATAAGACTCAGAATTTTGATGAGTATCAAATGTCTGAAAATTTGTTATTTTGTTGGGGAACCTTATTTTCCCATTGCTAGCGGTGATTGTATAATCCTTTTCAAACTCTTAACTTTCTTGAAACAATATTCTCTAGTTCTGGATAGGAGATGGCTTCATTCAGAAGGAGAAATATCCCACAATGCTAAGCTCCATCCAATAAATCCATCCAGTTCCAAGATGAGGAGACCTAAGGAATTCCCTTGGCGACTATTAGGATAGTCTACTGGATTTGATAGTCCGAGAGTATTCCTTAATATCTGTTTGTTGTCATGAGTCCCATGCTTTTAGGATTTTCATTTCCTCCAAGGTATTGGATGTTGTTTTTTGAGTATTCACGTATTACGTGACACAACTCGTGGATGTTGACCTTAAAGGAATGAAGAAATTAAGTTTTACACAGGAGAAAGGAAATGGGTAAACATGGAGAAGGTAAATCTGTCACCATATATTTGTTTTCGATATGGATTCAGATAAGAATGGAGGAGATGAGTTTTGCTACCAATTTGGTTTTCCTAACAGACTAGAGCGAGAAATTAGATTTTTTACGGTAGGGACTGTTGTATGGCTTAATGATTTTCGCATATGTTTACTCCTAATCGATGTGATTATTGTTTGAGGAGATGTTTAGCATTACTATTTCCAGCACTGCCTTTGATACTTTTGAGTTTCGTAGTTTATGAAAATGGAACTGTGCAAAATGACAATACTATCAGGATGCATCATCTGAGACTGCGTTATCAATAGATTTTGATCGTTCTTTGTTTTTCTTTTTGATCCTTGGCAACTACATTAATTCTTTCTCCTTTGGTCGACAATACTAAGAAAAATTAAATTTTACAGTTGGAAAAGGAGGCCATGGCTAAAGGCATTCCAATAGGACAAACTCTTGATATAGACATCCCGCCTCCACGTCCAAAAAGGAAACCAAATACTCCTTATCCTCGAAAGACGGGTTCCAGTCCTATTGCAGCACATTTAGGAGAAAAAAATGGAAAGACTTTTAATTCAGTTGCTCTTCCGCATGTTAACCGAGTACTGGACTTGGAAAAAGAACCGCTTCGTGAGGTGAGTTTTTTCCAATGCCATTTTAATCCGTTTTGTTAATTGACTTGAGTACTTCCATTTTCACTCTTTCTTCTGTAAACTATTCAGAAAGCTAAGGGAGATGAGGGGAAAACAAATTTCAAAGAGAACCAGAAAGATAATTGCTCAGAAGTCTTTACTCATCTCCCAGAAAATCATGATTCCTCTGTGTCATCAGTGACTAAGAATGGCACGAAAGCAGAGGTATCCAGAAATTCATGTTCTTCTAGGGAGTTCGCACTTTCACTAAAGAAGAGGAATTCCCTAGTAAATGGTAATGCAACCGATGAATCTTTTGTCACAATTGAGCTTGAAGGTAATCAGAAATTAGATAGGCCCGATGTGAGGAAGACTGCTCAGGAAAATGGCACTGTTGAAGCGTCAAAGTTCAGGGATTCTTGCCCTTTCCATGAGAAAGTGGTTCCGGGGAAGGAGCCAAATGATTTGACTAATGCATTGCCTGCAGATGAGATGCAGACAATGCAGAATTATCCAAGGCATGTCCCCGTGCACGTCTTAGATGGCCGCATTGGACCTAGTGTGCAAGCTCATGTCTCAGAAATGACATTCCAGGATTCTTTGTTCCAGCCAATGGGTGAAAATCACACTCATCTTAACGTTTACTTCCATCCAGCAGCATCCACTGCTACTGAACATCAAAGTACTGTGCTGGACTCTTCTATTCATGGACCATTTCCTGCTTTTCATCCTCCCTTCACCTCAAGTCCACATAATCAAGATGATTACCGGTCATTCCTCCACATCTCCACATTCTCTAATCTTTTAGTGTCTACTCTGTTACAAAATCCCGCAGCCCATGCTGCAGCTAGCTATGCAGCAACATTTTGGCCCTATGCAAATGTAGAAAATTCCGCAGATTCGCGTACATCTGCACAAGGAGGTCTTCTATCTGCGCAAATGAATTCCAGTCCTAGTATGACAGCTATTGCAGCTGCTACAGTGGCAGCAGCAACTGCATGGTGGGCAGCCCATGGACTGCTTCCGTTGGGTGCTCTTCATGCTGCCTTCAACTGCCCCCCACCACCTGCAACTGAAATTCCATCTATGCAGACGGGTCAAGTCCCTGCTACTAAGATAGATAGAGGGAAAATTGCTGATAATCCTCCATTCCAAGATCAACAAATGGAGCCAGTAGACTTTGAACCTTTGCAAGCACAACACTTAGTTTCTAAATCTCCAGCAAGCTCTTCATCAGATTCTGAAGAGAGTAGAAATCCTAAGGTAATTAACGCTGGGTCAAAATTTATCGACCACGAGAAGACTGCAACTGCACCCGAGGCCCATGATTCAACGAAAACGAAAAGCAGAAAACAACTTAACCGTTCTTCCTGTGGTTCAAACACACCTTCTAGCAGTGAAGTGGAAGCAGATGCATTAGAGAAGCATGAGAAAGGAAAGGAAGAACAAAAAGGGGCTGAACCAAATCATACACCTGCTGAGCCTAGTGGCCGTCGGTCTAGAAGTGGTAGCAGCACGAGTGATTCCTGGAAAGAGGTTTCTGAAGAGGTAAGTAATACGATACTTTTCTCCGAGGTATTTTTAACCATATTGTAGTATCCTAATACAATAAAAAGCCTTCTTATCATGGTAACCAATACCTGTCAGGGACGACTGGCTTTTCAAGCTCTCTTCTCCAGAGAGGTATTGCCTCAAAGCTTCTCCCCTCCACATGATCTAAAGTGCAAGGCCTATCAGAAGGACAATGCTGAAGATGAAGAGGAAATCTCTAATATAAAAGATGAGAATGCATCACGGTTAGATATCAGCAACAAGACCCGGGCGTCCTCTTCTGGCCATGAAGAAGTGGAGAAAAATAGAACGTCGCCTAGTCGTGAAAATAACGAGGAGGGCCTGTTAACAATTGGGCTTGGAATTGTAAAGCTCAGGGCTCGTCGAACAGGTTTTAAACCTTACAAGAGGTGTTCGATGGAGGCCGAGGAACACAAGCTGGTGGCAACTTACACGCAAGGCGACGAGAAGGGACCCAAGAGGATGCGTCTGGAAGGGGAAGCTTCGACATTACACTTCTAAATTTGCATGCTTCAACAAAGGAAATCATTGTGGAGGCATACAATTTCTGGTTCTACCTGTTTTCTATCTTATGTTCCTGTCTGCACTTAAAAAAGAGTATTGGCAGCTCACGAGACTGCGATAAAAAGTGTGTATCTTACATTCTAAAACCCATGAACTGCGTCTAAATAACTACGTTGGATAGACCATTAATTAACTATTAAGTCTCCATTTGTAAGTTCATATATTCGTGTCTTACTATGCTTGCTGCTACGCGCTTATGGCATCTTACGACACTTTCGGACCATACTCTTTAAAAACCGAGAGACGACTTTTCACCCTAGTGGCAGTACATTTGCTCCGATACGAATCAGGAATGCTTCTTGCAGCATGAATTTGTTTGGAATTCATTGAGATGTAACAATAATTCAATATTTGCAGTAACAGGTGTAGTATATCCACATTCATAAAAAAAATTGATCATGTCCAAAACGCATGAATCTGGTATAAATTAGTATACGTCAGTTATTTGTTAAAGGGCTTTTCCTAAATGGATAAACATCCATATACACAACATGCAGAGTGAAAAATTGCATGCTTGTTGACCTTTGATTTTGGGAGAATTTTTGCATTTCGCAGCAACTCAAGGAAGCTTTGTAAGTAGCTGTACAGTGGTTGTATTTAACAAGAGAAATTGAATCAGAGCGGTTCTTCAGGAGCTCGCCGCATTGTCAGAAAGTGAGATTGGTGAGACTGCAAGCTGATAATGTAATTATGGATTCGCTTTGAATTGGAAGGGGTCAATGAAAATGGAGGGTTCAGAGGCAGAGAAGTTGCTTCTTCCAAAATGAAAGATAACAGAAGCATTGCTCTAGAATATGATACTGCTGCACTCCCCACATTCTCCATATATTCATCTACCTGCGAGAAACGAATTAACTAAAAAGATTGAAAAAAAGTTCTACGGAAGGTACAACCAGGCTGAAATTTGAAGCACGGTAAAAGTTTTACTCACAGCACCACTTTTACCAATGGCGAGTGCTTTCTGGAATATTAGCTCCATAGCATCAGGCATCTCAGTGGCAGCTGCAGCATAATTTATAGACATCTCAAGTAAATTGCGGAACCATAAACCCAGAAATAAAAGTTCAACAAAATCCAGAAATTAAAATTTTGAACAGATAGCCTGACCATCAATCCCTTCGAGCTGGCATGATAGTTTCTCTGCATGATCATAAGCAGCAATAAAGCCTTGCTCTGCCCACAGCTGGACAGAGGAAGGGTTCACAAAATCTAACTTATCTTTGTCCTCTGTATAAAAATCTTTATTCCCAAGAACAGGTGAAGAGTGAATGACTGAACTATGTTCAGCTAATCCACCCTCTGGAATAGACATCAGCCACGAGTTAGCAACTTGAAGAGCTCTCTTCCATATAGCTAAAGCGACCAGTTCAATGGAAAATGATTCCAGAAACAGTCCTGCGTTGTACTGCGAGTCACAGAAATTGTTATCTTTGTGGCACATGAAACATAGATATGACATTCCACAAAGGAGGTGAGTTTTAAATCATATCATAAAGGAGCTGACAGATGAAAGTCTTCATAAGTCTATGAAAAGACTACTAATCATCTCCTAACTAGTTATCTCATGAACTAAAGTTATTGTTAGGCGAGCTTAAGATTGGGTATTACAAGGTATCTCGACAGTAGTAGCAATCTAAAGATTGAACAAAAGAAAATAGAAATATAGTTGTGTATTTTGTATGAAAGGTATAGACATGTTATTCAAGGAACTAAGACACGGCCTAGTTTCAAATTAGTTAGGCATACCTTAACATCTACTAATTACAAACATGTTAACGTCTAGCATACATGTTCTTTTTCTATTTTCTGCGGACTCCAGGAAGGATAAGATCGTAAGAGGATATGAACACTGGATAACTAGTGGCAAACAAATGCTAGAATGAAGAGGCATAAAATATTCAATCTACATGCTTCTTGTCCTTCAAAAGCATGATCGTATTGAGATCTTAACAAAACCCACAGTATACTTGTGAAAATGAAAATACACTGACGTACACGCAATTCCCAGTTAAAGTCCTGAAATGTACCCTTTATAAATATTGCCTTGTGCAATATCAATGGTAAAAGGAACAAAAAAGCACATTGCTCACCTTTTCTTGGGCCAACTCGGTAACCACCTGCAGATATTGATGCAACAATTGGAGCCTGGTTGAGGGATCCAGTGATATGCATGACCTAGTTGGATCTGAAGCATTGACTTGAAGATTTTCTGGACTACAAGTGAGACCAACAGCCAGCTTAGCTTTTTCAACTATAACTGTCATGTCCTGGTCATTCCTATTTGATGGGCATACAGAAAACGTGGTAGTGGAGTTTTCTTGAATGGAAGTGCCAACATAATAAGAGAAATTATCCCGCGAAGCACAATGCCGACTAACAAAAACATAATCTTTTTCAATGGACTCCATCAAACCAGCACCTGAACAGTTGAGAACAGATTAGTACTCGCAAAGAGCACAAATACCTAGTGTCTTTTGGAAAATGATAGAAAGAAAGATGTGAAGACAGACCTCCAAATTTGCTTGACAAACATTGAGTCCATTCAGAAGACTTCTGCACCCCATCACTTATAGTATTCTCCATAAACACATGAGTACTTTTGTTACCTGATACAGTAACATGATCTTTTCCTAGCACTACTGACTCATCATGCACAGATGAACAGATTGATTGTGGACTGCCCTCAGAAGAGTAGATTGGATGCTCTGGAAGAAACTTGGGACTCTCAGCAGAAGCAGAAAAATCAAATCTCTCAGTAACTGCTTTACCTGGCAGAACTAGAGAAGATTGCTCAGCATCCACCTTTAGCCTGCATTATTGGGAACAACATCAAAAGTTGCATTGACCAAGATAGAAAATCAGCTATCATAAAATGCATCTACTATTAGCAATTAAGGATTTCGAAGTCAGAAGCTACCTAGGCTCTCTAAGGAACCTGTGATTGAAGAAATCCAGGAATGTTAGCCGCTCAACTGCAGATAAACAATTTATTGATTTGAAGTTTACTGGATAAAAAATGACAGCAACCTCTCAATGAATGGTTGTGAGAACAAAAATCCTAGTATTTTGGCATTTAAATAATTACCATACACCTCTTCCACTCGTAAGCATGTATAACAACTTTCATAACAGTAATCAAGAACCTGGGTTTTGACATAAAAGTCGTCTACATAAATCAACACAATCTGGATGCAGCTCCTCTAAAGCACCTTTTGGAAATTTCAGCTCAGTGGATGTCAAGATATTAAGGAAAAGCTGTATACAGTGAAGGGGCAACTTAGCATTGAAGTTATTAACTTCCCAATACTCTTTTTTCAACCTTGAGCTTCACAATGCAAGAAAAATCTTAAAAGTCAATTTCTAAGAGCCTCAACAAACCTGATTTTCACTATTGCCTCCAAACGGTGGCTTCCCTGTCACCATTTGAAACAAAATGGCACCTACACTCCATAAATCAGCCTGCATATACCATTCAACGTTGACAAAAAGAAAACATAAAGCTTTTGATGTCACATAGATTGCTCTCCACAAGCAATGGTAGTATCCACTTCACATGATTCAATCTCAAGGTACATCACCTTTGCATTATACTTTCGATGTTGAATAATCTCCGGAGCCATGTACAATGGTGAACCACAAAACGTATCAGCCAAACTACAGGGTGTCAAGGACCTGACATATAAGCAAACCAAGCAACTGGCCAAGTTTAAACGAGCTTTACCACAATAACTGGTGTACAAGATAGTGATTTTTTACTCCGGTGCGTAGAAGTGAGAAAATGTTTTTAAAGGTACCAACTCAATGACGTGAAATAATCCTGGAAAACCTAACAAGTCCACCAACTGACAAAAATAATAAACTCACTTGCATTAAATGACAAAAAGATAGTTCAGAATAATAACATAGAATAGTTAGTTCATACTCCCAGGCCAATAACCAACAGTGAGAACTTTCCATCTCATAATATTAATTTATGATTTGTAGCACTCTGTCATCTTACCTTGCAAAACCAAAATCTCCTATCTTCATCTGTGGTGTTGTTTCATTTGAAGAAAGTAGTAGGTTCTGCACTAATATCAACTCTCCCTTTTAGATAACATGATTGCATTTACTTCAAGCACAGCATCTACCAAAATAAGAACTCAGAAATGATATATATATATATAGGATGAAAACAAGCACCTGCGGTTTTAAATCCCGATGTACAAAATGTTTTTCTTGAAGTACTTGCAGCCCTGCAGCTGCACAGGGCACTTAAACAAAATTAAGAACATAGGGGGCGTTTCTTTCTATTTTACTGCTACAATAAAGCCTTTCTTTCCCTTCTAATCAAGCCTACACTTATTAATGCTTCGAAATTTAGATAAAAGAAAACAACCGGCCAATTCCATTATCATATTACAATTAAATGAATAAATTATTCCTAAGATCAAGTAGCAGATACCCAATCACTCAATCACCTAAAAAGGAGGAATAGGGAACCAATTGCGTAAAGGCTGTATTTTTTAAACCATATATAACATACCCAACTGCCTCATAAAGTGCCTGGCAACAGCCGCAGATACTTTCCCCCGTCGATGAAGATACCTCGCGAGATCACCTCCATCACAGTACTCCAATACAAGATATATCTTCTTCTTAGACTACCCATCAAAAGCCAAAGCACAAAAGAAGAAAACTTGAAACCCACGAAAGCCGAACAATTATTACAACATGGAACGAAAACGTCTCTACGCTACGTGAGATGTGAGGTGTACCTCAATGGCCTCGAAAAGACGGATAATATTGGGGTGATTCACAGTGCTGAGAATAGAAACCTCTTTGTGCAAATTCTCGCAGACTTTCGGTGGAAGTCGGCTTTTTTCAATCTCTTTCACCGCAACTACCATACCCGTTTTCCTATGCTTTGCTCGCCAGACGACGGCATACGAGCCCGACCCGATTCTCGGACCCAGAACGTACTCACCCACCAGCCGCGTCTGATCAGAATCCATCTTCCCGGAAAAAGGAAAAAACAGACGAAACCAGACTAAAGTATACCAGAATTGGACAGAGTCTTTCTAGTTATATGAATAACCAAAGCATGTGTGCACCCAAATTGCTTTTTTTTTTTTTTGAATTAGAGAAGAATATAACAATGGATTAAATTGTGAGTGACCCTGCTGGTTTCTTGTGCGACTAAAGATAAAGAGAAGAAACGTGTTAGTGGAGTAATAGCACAGCAGTAGAAGAAGAAGAAAAAGATCTGAAAAAGTGAGTAATGTGCTCTTCTATATTGCAATCAGCAGCAACCTTGGGCTGTTACGTTGTGGGAGAGGATGCATACAAGTGTACACAGAGTAGACTTCTTATGTACACACTACTCTTCAACTATTTTAGAATTGATATTTCTGAATTCGATATTAGTTTTAATTACATTCTTCATTATCAGAGTTTATTAGGCTTAATTTGTTAATTGAACATTAAATTAAATTATATTTTATGAACACATTATAATTAAAATTTTAAATTATTTTGTACATAGGACTCTTTAACTGCTTTTTTCCAATAATATTAGGAATCAGGTTACGTTTTAGGCCTAATTCACGAGTCTTTCCTTTTAAGTCTTGTAGGGCTGATCTATAGTCTTCATTATCTTAAGTTTGATTTATTAACTAAACATTTAATTGAAGACTCTGTGTTTTAAATCTAAATAATTTATTTAGAACATAATTTATAAAATTAATACACCACTTTGAATAGTCATTGAAATTCTATAAATAAGCAATTTGTGATCATTTAGTTAAATTGTTTTTTTGACTTGTTTGATAATTTATTTTAATATATAATTTGTGTTTTATTAGTATTTAATAATAAAAACTCAAAATCCTACTTTACAAATACATTATAATTTAAGTTTTAAATAGGTATAATAATTTGTAAATTATGGTAAACTATTTATTTAAATAATACATAGTTTTTGGGATAAAATATCAAGATGACAATTGGTAAGCTAATCTAAAGTCTAAATTAGACTTTAAGATTAATAAAACATCATTTTAATTACTTAGTTTTTTAATTATTAAATAAAATAATATTATTTTAACTAAAATAATTAGGTTGGACTGATTTTAGTTTTAAGTCTTGTAAAGCTCCTTTATATTTTTCATTATTAGA
>JAOSBO010000004.1:4864501-4875350 GCA_027563915.1 Erythroxylum rotundifolium
TAAAGAAATTAAAAGGTAGAAACAAAACTATGTAATTCAAAACTATTTATAATGATCAAGTTAACGTTAACTTGATATAAGTTAATAAGTTAACGTTAACTTGATCTAATATGGAAGCTGCAACGTCCTCCACATTAAATGTCCATCAACGTTCTTTTCATTAAATGTCATTAATTGTTGTAAAATGCGGCTGCTTCTTTGCTCAAGACAAACCATTCTGACCAACTTTTATTGTGCATTTATCAACGCCACTTGGGATTTGCTAAGTCACTTGCCAACTTTATCTATAATCTCACCGTTAATGACCCAAAAGCTGAATGTTAATAGGCATAGAGGCCCCTTCTTGTGGTGGGCCTGGGCAGGTGCCCTGCCTGCCCCTGCCCAGGGCCGGCACTGATCACCACATATCATCTACTTGAATTAGTTTTAATGGGGATGGAAATGGTGTAACACTTATGGCAGATTTTAGGACTTGCTATTGATAGCAACAATTCAGCTGAAGTTGATAATTATGTTCTACTGGGAGGCAAAGCTTTACTCTTGTGTCATAGCCTCTTGTTTCCTTTTCAAACACTATAAATGTTCATTAAACACTTTAATTGATACCAAAAAAAAATTTAAGGTTTATTATTTTCTTCTCATCAATTAAGAGACTATATTTATGAAAAGCACAGTTGAAACAAATGATGTTAGATTGACATAGATACCCTAATAAATTGAATATCAATTTTAATTTTTAGGATATCATTTAGCCTGAACCCTCCACATCAATCATATTACAGTGTCTAACAACTGCTTATTTGGTCACTAAGCTTTCCCAAGTTTTCATTCATATGAAAATGCTTCATTGTTTAAAGTATACTTTAAGATATATGTAATACCACTAACTTCAGAAGATAAAATTGTTGTCTAGATGATATAGTTTTGAGTTTTAGTTGATTTTCTAGAAATGTAAGTATAACAGAGAAATCAGTAACCGCCATTATTGTCATCAGAATATTTAGTGATTATGCTGATGAAATATCATTAGACTTGTGTTACCTTTTCAAAATTATATATCATCTACTAAAATGGTTTCTTTCTACAACAAGAAAATTGGGTCCAGTCAATTTATTAGACTCCATAAGTGAGCGCAAATTCAGACTGGAAGACATCTTCAATCAACCTAAATGTGAAAAGAGAAAGAATGTTAGAATATAAATACATGCATAATCATAAGGACTTGCATGCATAGCCCTCACTACAAATCCAAGAAAAATTATGACAAAGTGTTGTATTTTGAAAAATTCATAGCCCTCACACTTGTATTTTGTTGTTTTTGTTAGAACCTATATGAGGTTATGTAAGTAATTGTCTAAAGGAAATAATGTAAGTTTTGTGGATTAATGCAATGAATGGTTTTTAATTTTTTTGTCATAATTTTTCTTGGAAACTTTGTCATAATTTTTCTTGCATTCGTAGTGAGGGCTATGAATTTTTTGAAACTAGTGGGAGTTATATGCATGTCATGCAAGTCCTTATGATTATGCATGTATTTATATTCTAACATTCTTTCTCTCTTCACATTTAGGTTGATTGAAGATGTCTTCCAGTGTGAATTTGCGCTAACTTATGGAGTCTAATAAATTGACTGGACCCAATTTTCTTGATTGGTTGAGAAATCTGAGAATTGTTCTCAGATTTAAGGAGCTAGGCTATGTCCTAGACATTCCACTTCCTGATCCCCCTACTGCTGATGCTTCTGATGAGGATCAGAAAGCATATCGTAAGCATCTCAAAGATAATGACTTGGCTACCTGCATTATGCTAGCCTCTATGTCACCAGAGCTACAGAAGCAACATGAGTCTATGGATGCTAATATCATAGTGTTTCATCTTAAAGAGCTTTTTTATGAGCAAGCTCGATCTGAAAGGTTCGAGACCTCGAGACTACTCTTCACGACTAAGATGACTCCAGGGACATCTGTAGTGCAGTATGCACTGAAGATGAATGGTTATATTAAGAGGTTGGTCATCTTGGGTTTTGTTATGGACTATGAATTAAGTGTTGACTTAATTTTGGTTAGACTGTCTGATAGTTGTTCACAGTTTGTGTTGAACTATCGGATGAACCAAATCTCCATGACAATCCCCGAGTTGATCAATCTGCTCAAGACAACAGAGCAAGCGATCAAGAAGGATAGCAAGCCAGTGCTTGTGGTGGACTCTTCTTCTTCTGGTTCAAGAAAAAAGAACCTAAAGAAGAAAAATTCTAAGAAACCAAAAGGAAGTGCAGCTAAAAAGAAACTCAAAGAGATTGCGCCGAAAGGAACTTGCTTCCATTGTGGCAAGACTGGCCATTGGAAGCGAAACTGTAAAGTCTACCTAGAGTCCTTAAAGAAGAAGCAGGCATCAGATGTCTCGGCTCCTTCAGCTATGTTTGTCATTGAGGTTAATACTATTTCAGATCATAACATATGGGTATTAGATACTGGTTGTGGTTCACACATATGTAATGATATGCAGGGCCTCAGGGACAGTAGACAACTCATGAAGGGAGAACTAGTCCTACGCGTGGGCAATAGAGCAAGAGTTGCTGCATTAGCCGTAGGCACTTATTTTTTGTCACTCCCCAGTGGGCTTGTAATTAAACTGGATGGTTGTTATTTTGTACCTATTTTAACAAAGAACATATTGTCTGTTTCTTGTTTAAGTAAAGCTGGTTTCCATTTGAATTTCAATAGCAATGGTTGTTCTATTAGTTTGAATAGAATGCTTTATGGTACTGGTACATTATGTAATGGACTTTACATATTAGATATGTCGCATCCAATTATGAATGTCAATGACACGAAAAGACATAAACGAGATAATTTAAAATCAACTTACTTATGGCATTGTCGCCTTGGCCATATAAATGAGATACGCATAGCTAAGCTCCACAAGAGTGATAGTTTAGGGTCATTTGATTATGAATCATATGACATGTGTGAATCTTGTTTATTAAGGAAGATGACTAAGTTACCCTTTAAGGGAAAAGGTGAACGAGCGACTGGAGTATTAGACCTAATACATTCAGATGTATGTGGTCCGATGTCTATCCATGCCAGAAGTGGATTTCTTTACTTCATTACCTTTATCGATGACTATTCTCGATATGGGTATCTGTATCTGATGAGATACAAATCTGATGCATTTGAAAAGTTCAAACAATTCAGAAATGAAATAGAAAACCAACTTGGGAAAGGTATCAAGACACTATGATCTGATCGAGGTAGGGAATACTTAGACCAAGAATTTTTAGATTATCTCAGAGATAATGGGATTTTATCTCAATGGACTCCACCTTACGCACCACACCACAATGGTGTGGCTGAAAGGAGAAGCCGGACCTTGTTGGACATGGTACGGTCGATGATGTTGCAACTTTACCAAAATCCTTTTGGGGGTATGCACTCGAGATAGCTATTTATTTGTTAAACAGAGTTCCATCAAAGACAGTTGATGTTACTCCATATGAGATGTGGACTAATAAAAAACCCTATCTTTCTCATTTGAAAGTTTGGGGCTGTCTCGCTTATGTGAAGCGAATACAGTGAGATAAGCTTGATGCAAAGTCTGACAAGTGTTTATTCATAAGATATCCTAAAGAAACAATGGGATATCAATTTTACCTTGTTAAGGAACAAAAGATATTTGTTTCAAAGTATGTTGTCTTTTTAGAGAAAGAATTTCTTTTAAAAGAAGACAGTGGGAGCAAAATTGAACATGAAAAAGTTCAAGATGCTCGAATAGACGCGAATCAACTGCCTAAACCTGAGACTGTGACTCATACAGATGAAGTAACAATTCAACCTTCTTCAACACGGGAAGTTCGTAGGTCACGTAGGATACGCTCTATTCCCGAGAGATATGGATTTCTCGTGATTAAATAGAATGACGTATTGCTCATAGAAGATAATGAGCCTACTACCTATGAAGAGGTTCTGAAGAGTTCAGAGTCAGAGAAATGGCTTAGCTCCGTGAAATCAAAATTGGATTCCATGTATGAAAACCAAGTATGGACTTTGGTTGAGATACCCGAAGGAATAAAACCTATAGGGTGTAAATGGGTTTTCAAAAAGAAAACTGACATGAATGGTAATGTGATTACCTATAAAGCAAGGCTTGTGGCCAAAAGTTTCCATCAAAGACAAGGAATTGACTATGACAAGACCTTCAGCCCAGTGGCAATGCTTAAATCTATTAGGATACTCCTAGACATTGCTGCTCATTATGATTATTAGATATGGAAAATAGATGTAAAGACAACTTTCCTAAATGGAAATCTAGCTGAGGATGTGTATATGACACAACCAGAGTACTTCATCTCCTATGATAGCGAAAAGGTATGCAAGCTTCAGAATCCGTCTATGGATTGAAACAAGCATCCAAGAGTTGGAATATCCGCTTTGATGAGATAATCAAAGAGTTTGGTTTCTCACAAAATCTGGATGAACCTTGTGTGTATAAGAAGGTTAGTAGGAGTGCAATCGTACTCCTTGTGCTATATGTAGATGACATATTATTACTAGGAAATGATGTCTCTATGCTACAATATGTGAAGATTTGGTTGTCCAAACAATTTGCCATGAAAGATCTCGGTCAAGCAACTTATATCCTCGGGATAAAGATCTATAGAGATAGATCGAAAAGATTGCTTGGTCTTTCACAATCAACGTACATAGACAAGATGCTAAAAAGGTTTAGCATGGAGTAGTCCAAGAGAGGGTATCTTCCCATGACTCATGGGATAACACTCTCCAAGTCTATGTATCCTAAGACACAAGATGAGAGGATGTGCATGAATATGATCCCATATGCATCTACAGTAGGATCTATCATGTACGCTATGCTGTGTACGAGACCCGATGTATCATATGCTCTAAGTGTTACGAGCAGATACCAATCAAATCCTGGTAAGGATCACTAGGTGGCTGTCAAGAACATCCTCAAGCACTTGCAAAGGACTAAGGATGTTTTCTTGGTATATGGAGATGGAAATCTAAAAGTGAGCAGGCATACAGATGCTAGTTTTCAATATGATAAGGATGATTCCAAATCCCAATCAGGTTATATATTCACACTGAACGGTGAGGCGGTCAGTTGAAAGAGTTCCAAACAAGAGACGACTGCCAATTCAACAACCAAGGCATAGTACATTGTTGCCTTAGACGCATCAAAGGAAACAGTTTGGATCAAAAAGTTTATTATTGAACTTGGTGTGGTTCCTAGCAGTGATGGGCCCATACAGTTGTATTGTGACAATAATGGGGCTATTGCGTAGGCAAAGGAACCAAGGTCTCATCAACGGTCCAAGCACGTACTCTGCAAATATCATCTGATTAGAGAGATCATTGGTCGAGGTGATGTTCAGATAGAGAGAATCCCCACCGAGCAGAATATTGCCGATCCATTGACGAAGCCATTGTGTATAGACTTTATTTTCAATAATAAAGACAAGCATATTTCATTAATTTGGTGTTCATTATTTATGAATTGATATTGATCTATAAGCAAATTAATGAAGTCCATGATATCTGACATAGTATGAAGGAAATTATGATGTGATCATATTACTGAGATTCATATCATGTGCAATTATGTTAGTGTCTAAATTATCCCTAGCCATAGGATTAATGAGACTGGACATCGTTAATCCGGATAGACTAGCACATGTCAAACTCCTTGATTTGATCAAGCAGTGGATCTCAGAAACTGTAAACATGAGATGTTTAGAATTGAGATGTGGATGCTTACTATAGGTAGTAAGTACATTGGATGACCTACTATGAGATCATCACATGAATGTCCTATTCTAATGTCAGTGATAATCTTATCATAGCAATGGTGTAAGTATCCTTAGAGTTGAGGTACTCAAGGACATCTTGGATACTGATTATGTGCTTTGATTCCATTCCTTGTTACCTTGCAGAGGTCGCTCATAGGGTAGTGATTGGGTACAGTTTAAGTTATTCGAAGGTAATTGAGTAACCAATAGAAGATTCACCACTTTTGTGATAGCAGAAGATGATATCCACGACCCTTTTGTTGGGATCATTACTTAAAAATCTCTGGCCGGAGTACATGTGTCATGAAGAATGTCTTCATTGATATATATAGAGTAATGAGTCTCAGGACAAAAACTGATATCACTTGGGCTAGATTTGATGTAGTCAGTCTAGTGAGAGTTGACACTTTGCCCATACTCATAACCAAGTGGGGTATAGCATGGGGAAAGGACGAAATGCACAACAATTGTCTATGGGAGGGTTCGTGATGAGCACGGGTTTGTTCGTCAAACCACTTACTTTCTGGTCAATTGGGGGTCATGATGTGTTGCTAGACACCACCCATGACTTGCTTAGATTAAGTGTTAATCTAAGTGGCCAACATAACCGGGAACTTAATAGGTCACACGCATAAGAGTGACTCAGAGGATTTGTAAAATGGTTTTGGATAGAGATCCATTCTTTGGAGAGTAATGAAACTAAATGGATCCCGATGAGATCAGGATATGTTTTGATGAGATCGCGACATTGACATTGCTGAAACAGGTCTCAGGTGTTTTTCCACACCTAGGACCCAGTAGTGCCGATTCCAGTATGACTGGACCACCTCAGCATATATGTGTATATATATATATATATATATATATACATATATGTAAAAGATGTGGCAACGTGGAAAGGAGGATAGACTTTGTCAAAGTTGTATTTATTGTCTTTTAAAGACAAAAGACAAAAAACTTATATATATATATATATATATATATATATATATATATAAAAGATGTGGCAACGTGAAAAGGAGGATAGACTTTGTCAAAGTTGTATTTATTGTCTTTTAATGACAAAAGATAAAAAAAACATTAAAAGACAAAAGGGCAAAAGGCTTATAAGATGAGAGAATCGTGAAAAACAAGTTTAAGAAACAAAATTTTCAAGCCATTCTCTTAAGCTTCATCGTCTTCTCCTCTCCCCTCTCCTTCATGTTGCTCTTCATAGAACAAAGGTAAGAGCTAGCACTCTCTTCCTTATTCTAGCTATTTTCGGATCAAAGAATTTGATTTGGTTAGATTCTCCGATCTCTGCGTGGATGCCGTTAGAGGCGGTCTCCTTTGGTCTTTATGGTTTGAGAATTATGGTACTTCCTTATATAGGCACATAGATCCTGGACTTCAGGAAAGTCCCGGAACAAAAATTTTTGTTTTCTGCACCGTGTGCATATGATGCACGCACCAGGATTTTCCTACAGTTACAAGTTGCTCCTAGGCAATGATTGGATTCACGCTAACATATGTGTGACATCTTCCCTTCATCAGTTCTTATTGTTCTGGCATGGCGACAACGTGAAAATGGTTAAGGCAGACAATAATCCTTTCACTGCTGAAGTCAATTTGGTGAACGCCTGTTATTACCATGAGGACACCACGTCAATTACTTTTGAAGGTTTGGATAAAGAAGGCAAACCTACACTGATGAAATTTGCCAAGGATAAGTGTTTGCTGCTCCAAGCAAATGGTGCTAGCGAGAAGAATAAAAGCATCAGGCGTTTTAGGCCGATAGAAGAAGGCGTTGTCCATTCGGGCCAATGATTGCTCAAGAAAGTGAGGAAGGGTGGTCAGTAGCTGCAAGGGTCATCCAAGAAGTAATTTTGCAACAGGCCAGGAAAAAATTAATGGCCAACCATGAAGTTGAGATTTTCAAAACAGAGTTAGTTTATGAGGGAGAAAGCCTAGAAATAATAAGAGATGAAATAAGTCTGAAGGAGCTACAAGTCACGCCACCCAAAATGGAAGATGAGAGACTTCAAGTAAAGGACCCTCTGGAAGAAATCAACTTGAATACTGCCGAGGATCTTAAAGTAACATACATCAGTGGGCTTATTAACAAGGAGTTGCGCGAAGAAATAATCAAAGCTACTTCACGAGTATAAAGATTGCTTTGCATGGGATTACAAGGATATGCTAGGCTTAAGTCGGAGTTTAGTTGAACACCAACTGCTCATCAAGTCAGAATTTCGTCCTTTTCAACAATCGCTCAAGAGAATGTCCAAAAGCTACTCTAGGCAAAGGCATTGGCTAAATGATTTTCTAAATAAGTTAAGGGCTATCATAAGGCTTATATTTATAAGTCAAATGGTGCAGGGGGCAAATGTTTACACCGAAAAATGGGTTCGACTTATTTTTACTATTTTGGGCCAAAAATCTGAAGCCCAAAGAGAGCCCATAGTTCGAAGTCCAAAAGAAATCCACTGATCCTGGCCCATCAAAATCTAGTGTCTAGCAAAGAGGAAAGCAGTAGGATTTGAGTTGGAGTGGGAGTCTTGAAGTCCAGGATGATGAGGTTTATCCAAATTTTATCTTTATCTGGCAAGATAAAGTTTTATCCAAATTTTATCTCTATGTGGTAGGATAAAGTTTTATCCAAATCTGGCAGGATAAAGTTTTATCCAAATTTTATCTCTATCTGGCAGGATAGAGTTTTATCGGATTGCAAGTTTGATCAAGGCTAGACACTCATCAGTTTTGGCTATAAATAGAAGTTTTGAAGTAGAAAAAAAGGTCCAACATCTCACATATCAAAAGCCTGGCATCCCAGCAAATCTATCAGTTTATTTTTTCGACAATTCTCAAGTTCTTAGCGTAGTTTTCTCTTTTCAATTGTCAATAGTAATTTCCAATTTCTTCGTCATTTTGTTTATCAATAAAGCAAAGTTCTTTTCTGTTAGATTTTTTATCCCTTTCTAGCATACACAATCATTTGATTTCAATCTTAAATTACGAGTCGCAATATCTTTTTTTCTTATTTCCTAGTTTAGAATCACTTTAAATTCTTGGCACGCTCGTAAACACATTCACATCGAAACAAAGGGCTACATGTTAACCTTTAATCAAAATAAAGGCAAACAATGACAAATCAAATAGATAATTATGCCTTAGTTATCATCGACCATGTCCAAATGTGAATTGGATGAAATGCAAAAGCTAACATCAACCACAAAATAAATAAATGTGTTTTAGAATGGATTACAAAACCAAAAGCATCAAAATTGCACATTTAGACAATTGCAAAAACTGCCACATGTATTGAAAACACAAAACCCTGTTCGTAAGCAAGTTATTTCCAAGGTCCAAAACAGTAATGTAGAGATTGTGACATAAAAGTCTATATAAAATTCCTTTTTAATATCATAAACACTCATCTTACGCTTTCATGACGACATTCAATTGATTTTTACCACAGAGGTGGAGGCAATAGGAAGCTTTGCGCCTCCTACCCAATGCCAAAAAGTATTATATGAACCCCTTAAAAGATCTATCCCACACGAAGGCATTTATGGCTTTTCCATTTTACCATACTTTGCTACAAGAACTACCATGAACTAGCTAATTGGATATTCATCCTATAAACAGTCCAGTTGTACAGATACCCCCAAAGTTGATAGTTCCCAAACATGAGCTTTCTTTTCCTACACCAAGTTCATGCCCGCATAATAACACCAGAACACACATATCCCATCCTTGGGCTCTTTCTTGGTAGAGAAATAATTCCTATTAATTCGACAAATAAATAATTTGTCTGATACACACATGCTAAATTTTCCTATGGTTAAACAGATGAAGGAAGTGAAACAAACATAACCTAATAAATATATAAAAAAAACAAATGAGAGGGTCATCTACCAACAAGGATGGTTCGGATGTAGCAACATAACCAAGCTTTTAAAAACATAAAATGATCACAGCTCAGCAGCAAAACAGATGTAGCATCCAGTAGGAGGGTCATCTAGCAATAGGGAAAAGATTATAGAACTTATAACATTCAAACATGTTATAAGAAATTATAAAACTGGCAAACCAAAACTATAGCTTAAGTTTTTTATTAAAAAATCAGCCAAAGCAGCACTACCCAGGTCCCCATATTGTTGATATGACACTGAAAGTCCTGAACTTCAGAACAACTATGAGCTCTAACCCAGCAAGAAGAAAAACTACAAGAACGTAAGCAAAAGAGAGAAGAATTAGTACCAATCAAGCCTCATTGATAAAGGCGGGAAGTAAAATTAAAAAAAGAGGGGGTATATCCACTATATCAGTTAATTGTTTATGGAGAACAAAATGATGAAGCTTTGTCCAAAAAGGGCATACCTCAGTTTTTAAGAATCCCAAAACTCGATCTAGGACAGACAAAGGTGTTCCATGAATTAACCCAAAAGGAGAAGGAAAGAGTTGAGGTGGGAAGCAAAATCAAAAGAAAGAGGGGGTATTGGCTTAACTTATACGAGAGCGAAGCCAGATCCAACACTACAACAAACGAATGATTTAGCAATATTTTTTTTAGCTACGTAAAGAAAATTGTCGCCAAAAGTGAACATATTGCGACGATTTTAACAAGTGGTTATTAAAACTAAGAATTTAGCGACCAAACCGAAAAGCGTGACAAAAGGGAAAACATTTTGTGATGTATAACAAATATCGTCACCAAATGTTGAATATTTAGTGACAATTTCAGATGTTAATCGCTAAATAAGTTTATGGCAACGTTTTTGAAAAACGTCACCTAGCTTGTCCAATGTTTTGAAAACCGGATCGGACATCGAATCGGTCGAAGGAAAGGTTTAAGGTTTAGAGGTTCAACCGGTAGTGAACCGCTATAAAATCGGAATATAATAAATAAGATGAAATTTTACAAGAATAAATAAAAATAAAATATTTTATTGAAATAAAAAATACAGCAATGTCTATTATTATATAATGAACTAAAAAATAAATATGAGTCCAATATAAAACTTAAAATAACAATAAAAATCAAAATTGTATTTCTGA
>JAOSBO010000004.1:4875450-4896987 GCA_027563915.1 Erythroxylum rotundifolium
AAGATTCGTTCAAATGAACGAGAAAGGCTCTTAACTCTTAAGAGTTAAATGAAGGTGGATGGGGAAGACAAGATGTAATGAAGGTGGATGGGGAAGATAAGGTTAGATGATGGTGGAGACGGCGACGGCGACGGCGGTGAAGAGTGAAGACGAAGAGAGTAGAGAGACTAGAAGCTTCGGACAGTGAGCGAGAAACGCGCGTTGTTTCAATAATATCTGTGCTCAAACCGGTTGAAACGGTTTGATTAAAACCGGCCGGTTCTCCAGCAAACCGGCCGGTTTTAAATTTGAAAGGTTTTTTTAAAAGACTGAACCGGACCACTGACCGGTTCAGAGGTTTTCCGGTCGAACCGGACGGTCCGGTCCGGTTTTTAAAACATTGAGCTTGTCAAACATTTGGTGACTAATTCGAAAAATCGTCACCAAAGGTTCTATATTTGTTGACGATATTCTGAAGCGTGACGAAAAGGTCAATATTTGGTAACGAACTTTATGAATCGTCACAAAAGCTAGTGCACGATCGTTCTGTCATGATCACGCAACCTAAGGAATGAAGGGTTTTATCACATTAGTACTACTGCATGATCGTACACTATGTGATACCTTCTGCAACTATATATAATATATAGTTGCAGAAGGTATCACATAGTGTACGATCGTGCAGTATTACTAATGTGACAAAATGATAGGATCAAGAACAATGAAGATAAAATTCTGCTTCGGGTGAGAATTAAACCACAAGAATTCTACTTAGGGTGAGAATGAACCACAAGTATTTTAATTAAACTTCTGATGCCTTCATTCAATTAGTTCAAACATTTAAATACAAGGAGATAACTACTATCGCTCCTTAATTTTAGCAACCCACTGATCCTATTCTAAAGCTACTAACGTAAATGAAAATTACTAAGTTAATGGACATTAAATAACTACTTAGTTCCTATTCGTAAGGGCTATAACTTCACTTATTCAAAAAGCAAAATAACAACTTGACCTAATCCATTACTGACCTATCATTACCCTCCTCATCCAGAGAAACCTTGTCCTCAAGGTTCAAATTGATGAACTCATCCATGGATTTCTTCATCGTCATTTAATTCATTGTTGCCTTCTAACAATGGTAATTATGGTCCTTTACAATGATGACCTGGTAGAAATTTTTCATCATAGTTGAAGCATAATCATCCGTGGATTTCTTCATCGTCATTTAATTCATTGTTGCCTTCTAACAATAGTAATTGTGGTCCTTTACAATGATGACCTGGTAGAAATTTTTCATCATAGTTGAAGCATAATCCTTGGACTCGCTGTTTCTACATCTCATCCCAAGTCAAGTGTTTCATAGACGAAGGTATGATTGCTTTCGTTGGAGATACAAGATCAGCTTGGGCATGACCTGATTGTATTTAATTGATAAATTTATGTTGACGATTTAATTGTTCATCACGCATTCTAGCAAAACTAATAGCTTCTTTCAAAGATTTTGGTTTGAACATTCGAATACCGTCAGCAATTTCCGGCTTCAATGCTCCCATAAAGGTGCCCACTAAAGCTTTTTGAGACCATCCTCGCACTTGATTAGCCAATCTTTCTAATTCCTTCTGGTAGTCACACAAGGACCCTGTTTGTATTAGTTTCGACAAAGTTTCGTCAAAATCCTCACATTCAGTAGGACCAAAACAAGCCAATAGTTCCTCACAAATAGTTCCTATGTCAGTGTTGTTCCCTCTTCCGTGAACGTGCGACGTAGCCACTGCCACCACATGTTTGCTTTCCCATGAAGGTGATAGGAAGCAAGAGATACTTTTTCTGCAGCTACGATTCCTTGATATTCAAAGAATTGATCCACTCGAGTGAACCATTTTGTGGGATCGTCACTAGAATATTTAGGAAATTCAAGTTTTGTTAGCTTAAAAGAAAACATTGGCCTTCCTCCATCTCAGGATTCTTCTCTGTTAATGCAAACCTAGCTGTTACGATCACCAGCGTTGCTAGCTCCATCTTTGCTAGGAAGCGCCATCTCAGAAAATGTTGTTACTGCTGCTTCAATCCGCTGCAGTTTTTCAGTGATGCTAAGCTCCATCTTGCTCATATCTTTTTGAAGTTATCCATGGGCTACCTCAAGATTTTCAATTCTTTCCTTGTTGGTTGTCATGGCTCTGATACCAATTGATAGGATCAAGAACAATAAAGATAAAATTCCGCTTCGGGTGATAATTAAACCACAAGAATTTTACTTAGGGTGAGAATGAACCACAAGTATTTTAATTAAACCTCTGATGCCTTCATTCAATTAGTTCAAACATTTAAATATAAGGAGATAACTACTACCGCTCCTTAATTTTAGCAACCCACTAATCCTATTCTAAAGCTACTAACGTAAATGAAAATTCCTAAGATAATGGACATTAAATAACTACTTAGTTCCTATTCCTAAGGGCCATAATGGCACTTATTCAAAAAGTAAAATAACAACTTGACCTAATCCATTACTGACCTATCACAAAACCCTACGCATAAGGGGTGCGCGATCGTGCGCTAGCACGATTGTGATAGAACCTTTCATTCCTCAGGGGTGCACAATCGTGACAGAACTTTTCATTCCTCAAGGGTGCACAACCGTAACCGACCCCTTTACTTGTCAGGGGTATCGTCTTTCATCCGGGGTGCACGATCGTGCTTGCGCACAATGGTGAGAGACAGAACTTGTCAAAATCCGATTAAATGCGAGCTTTTAAGCACGGAGACCTGGGTGACTCCAGAAAATTTGAGTAAAATGTGTGATTATTGAGCCTCAGTGAAGGTTTAGGTTTGTTTTTTCTCTTCATATTTCCTTCGATTAATTTTGTTTATACTTCTCATAACTACTTCTCTTAATTAATTTTGTTTATACATCTCATGACTACTTCTCTTAATTTAGAAAAAGTGTAAGAAAGTCAAGGTTAACAGAGCAAAAATGAAGATTCTTTATAACATCGACTCCAGATTATTTGTCATCGTCTAACAAGAATTTGTAAGTGTAACGTTTTCAATTTATTATTCTATTTCTTAATACAATAAATTCTAATTGGTTATAATTTTTAAATTCAAATTATAAAGTCAAACACAACTCCAAGGACAAGAGTATGATAGGATCATACTATACAAGCTAACACACTACAAGGAAGGTCAAGGCTGGGCATCTGCAGAGGCACAAAGTAATTATGTAAGTACAAACAAATTAATATTACAATTTATTTTTCTATGTAATATTAAGTAATAATTTTTATCTAACTCGATTTTGTTCTTTAAATTATAGGACAAGATATAGGAGTTGTTGCAGACATCATTGTCTGAGGGGAATGAGTCCAATGTCGATGACATTTGCAACAACGTCCTTGATATAAGATAGAGTTATATCAAAGGTCTTAGATATGACTCTAAGCCTGTTGGTGCAATTTCCTCATGATCAGCATATGTGACGGTGCTTCAAGAGGAGAGCTAACAACTAAAAACTTAGTTAGATCGTAATATTAAAGAAGTCAACAAGCTTTAAAAAATGATTAAACAATTACTAAGTTCTATATATGTTAGTGATAGTGACTTAGATGAAAACTCATAGTTTGTAAATGATGTGTAAATATTTTTTGTACATAATGCATTTCATTTTATATGTTTATTTTATTTCAATTTATTACTATTTTAAAAATGTCACTAATATTAATTATAAAATGAATCATTTTTATATTTCAAACTGTCTTAAAATTTGTAATAAATTTGTTTTTAACAATTATAATAATATTTAAATTCAAAATTAAATTTTGTCATTAAATAATTTAGCTACCAAAACAAAATCGTCACAAAAAGTTATTACCTGTGTTTGCAAGAACGTCCATAAAAACATTTTGCTATAACCACAAATTAGTGGCTAAAACTATTCTGCTACAAAAATATAATCGTCACTAAAAACTAATAGCTACAAAAATTAAATCATCACAAAACATTTTTACCTAAGTTTGCAGGAACGTCTCTAAAAACATTTCCTTACAACAAACAATTAGTAGCTAAAAATATTCTGCTACCAAAAAGAAATCTTCACTAAAAATAATTACCTACGACTACAGTTTAGTAGGGCATAACTTTTAGCTACGAAATAGAAACATCGCAAAGCACTATGAATGGTATTCTTTGTTCTCGTCAGTTATATTTTTTACCGATGAATTGTTTGTGTCGAAAAAGGTTTCGCCGATGATTTTAGTGAAACGTCGCGGATGTTGTTTTGTTATCGGAATTCAGCGACAATCGGGATGATGATTTTTTTCGTCGCAAATACTAATTTGCGACTATGTGCTATTGTTTAGTGACGTTTATTTTCGTCTCTAAATGTACTGTTTGTAACCCATTTGTAACCCACAGAGAAAAGGTCCTCAATGGCGGACAAACCTCATACGCTCCCGAGGTGAACTCAGTACTCACGCAATTTTTTACTTAGGATTCCTCGGTTTGATCTTGGAGAGAAGGGAGACTTTGTGGGTTGTGACAATTGGACCACCACTTTACATGTCATCTCCACATCTGAACCTAAAACTAATCCAAAATAACTCCTTTCACACTTTTAAGCGTAAAATGGCAGAACGGCTGAGTTGTCACAGTGAAGTCATTCTTATCAACAATGCCTACTCGTACCAACGCAGTCGATCTTTGAAGGCTATTCATCAGAAGATAAGATGAAATGAACCACGTTGTCTTTTGAATTGTTGACGAATTATTGTCTTCGACGGGAAATTATACCCTTACGTGTACATAGTGTAAAAAGGACGAAGTTTCCAACCTTTGGAATATCAAATCCCTGTCGTGGTTTAACTTAATCAAAAGACTGCAAAAAGGGCTAATCGTTCCCTGTTTACTTGACGAGATTGTAATCAAAAGCGTTTCTCTTTTAGGTGTTCACCAGGTAACAAAGTTGTAAGAGCATCACAAATGCTAAAGATTCCTTTTTTGTTTGATAAGTTGGAGCCTAGTAATTTTCCCAGACACAAAACTCTGAAAGTCCTACGTTGCTTGTGTTCTTATTTACACTATAATAAACAATCAATCCTGTCATCCAATGTATTTAATAATTTCTGTCCAATAGCATTCAAAAACTTGTGATATTCGGCATATACCATATGAAGAAGGTCACAAGTAGGTAATTTATTTATTATTTGCAACGAAGAAGAGAAGGCCTACTGAGTATTGAAGTCTGAATGGTGGATGGATCCAACTAATTTTTCTTGACTGCAAACACGAGGCAGGATCTCCACGATTTGACCACAACCTGTGTATCACTGTTTCTACGCTTTAAACAAAAGTGGCACGTATCTCACTTCCCACACGTATATAAAGACACTTGCGCGCTGGGTTTGGATCACTGCCCCTACGTCTTTCCCTTTTACCCAACTTTCATCTCGCTGGTCAACACCTCTGTTGCTTCTTAACTGATCAAGGTATGTTTATTTTTCTCTGTTTCCAATGGAAGTTCCTTTTTGTTATGCCTTTTGGGTTGGGAAGGACGCATTTAATCTTGTGATTTAGCGCATATGCGTTTCTGGGCTTTCGTGCATGGCACATCAACCATCGGATTTTACATGTTTTAGTAGTCTTTGATAAAGTTTGGAACTTTGGTCCGATTTCGTTTAGATGCGAAGGAGTAAAGGCTCTTCCGTCGTTTAAACATGTGAAAGTACAGAGCTTGGAATTGGGAATGGGATGTGCCTGTTTCCATTCAAAGACGCATCTTGCGGTTTTTTATATGGATTCTATGGACAACATTAATTGTTAGCTTGTCATTCCTAAGAAATGTGCGATGCTTTAGCTCTGTATATAATAACTATATGCTATGAAACTGAGCCTTCGATGACATCTGCTAGAAAATTCGCTAAGATACCTGATCTATAGTCATCACATGATTATAGACTTGATCTACGAGCAAGGTATTGTGTTTACTCGATTTGTGAACTTAATGCCCGGCTGGCCTTTCACAGTTCAGTTCTTTGAAATGGGTGTGACAGTCCATTAATCAAGCAAAAAAAGTCTATCTTTAACACGTTAACATGGTATGGATCAACATTTCATTGGGCAGATTTTCTTTGAATGTACGGGAAATCATCGTAGAATTCCCTATCATGACTCGCTTGACTTTATCCTTGCTAAACTGGTTATTGTGAGCTGAGCAATCCATCATCAACTGACAAGCATTGAAATTCCTTTTTAATAGTCTGGTTGAAGATGAGCAAAGAAACTGATGGAAAGGAAGTTGAAGAAAAGCGTCCAACTCCTCGTTTGAATGAGAGGATCCTTTCAACTTTGTCAAGAAGAACTGTTGCTGCACATCCCTGGCATGATCTTGAGATTGGTACCTTCTTGGCTCAAATGACCAAATTATTCTGTTTTGTCTTAGTATGTGCGCTAGGAGTTAATCACAATGTCTTAGTATATGTGCCAGTAATTAATCACAACGTGAAATTGTTGTTTTGCAGGACCTGGAGCCCCTAACGTTTTCAACGTTGTACGTACTGGTTCCAACTTCGTATAATAGAACTTAAAACAAAATGAATGTAGGAACTGGTTAAAACGAAATGGATCGTTGGCATTGGGAAGGGAACTGAAAATGCTAAATCAAGTAGAAGTTTGGAGGAGTTGACTTGCCGAAATCTCCATTTTCTTCTTTTCTTTAACATTATCCCCAAGCAACAATTTATTAGTATCTAACTCGAATGCATATCTGTTTTGATATACTTATGTCCTAGCACTTGGCTATACTAATGAATGATTTTCTTGCCATCAAATTATGCATAGGTTGTTGAGATCACCAAAGGGAGCAAGGTTAAATATGAACTTGACAAGAAGACAGGATTGATTAAGGTATAAACTAATTATTCGTCTTCAACATTCTAATTTGATATTTATTTTTCTTCTGCTTTACACCATTTCTCTCCTCTCATTTCTTTTCGTAGGTCGATCGAATTTTATACTCATCCGTGGTATATCCTCATAACTATGGTTTTATCCCTCGCACATTATGTGAAGACAATGATCCTTTGGACGTTTTAGTGCTCATGCAGGCAAGTATCCCGATTCAAGATAATGCAATTTGTACTCTGGCATTTTGGTCTGATAATCCAGGGGCAGAATGTTTAATCTTCAATTGGACAATTTGCTCACTTAATTGGTAATTTGACAGGAGCCAGTCCTTCCTGGTTGTTTTCTGCGAGCCAGGGCCATTGGACTCATGCCCATGATTGATCAGGTAATATCATCTGGTTCTTCATTGGGTTCCAAAGTACTAAAACCTTGATTTGAAAAATAGATGTCTTGTTGAACTCTGAATTTACTCCTTGTCAAATTCCATTTCAGGGTGAGAAAGATGACAAAATCATTGCAGTATGTGCTGATGATCCAGAATATAAGCACTACACTGATATCAACCAACTGGCCCCTCACCGCCTTTCTGAGATCCGACGGTTCTTTGAAGACTGTATCCCTTTCTCTATTTCGTGATCAACTTTTTACATTTCCTTTTCCTTCCAACTTAATGTTTTCCAACTTTGCTTAAACGTTGGTTTCTTTAACACTTCTGAATAGACAAGAAAAACGAAAACAAGGAAGTTGCAGTTGATGAATTTTTGCCTTCAACCACTGCTGTTGAAGCCATTCAGTACTCGATGTGAGTTTTGCTTCCTTTTTGCTTGCATTCCCCGGTGAAAGCTACTTAGCCAATCAAGTACTAGTTAGTTGTTCTGAACTGCGTATTGTTGCACCGCAGGGACTTATATGCTGAGTACATTCTCCACACACTAAGGCGGTAAAGAAAGTTTGTCCCTCCGCAACTTTTCTTCGGAGGGGACTTGAATAAGTGGTTTTTGTTGACATCTCAATTTTCAGTTTGTATCATTGCTTGTTTGAAACATTACCATCAGAACGATTAGTAAGAATGCTTTAAATTCTTCTGAATTTTTACCTCCGAGTGACAGCAGAAGTGTTGTACCAAAGTGCTGTTGGTTTTTCTTGATGTTGAAAAAAGATAATACCTTTACAAGACAGCTTAATCACGACCAAGAAAAACCCGTGGATTTTCTGTTGTGAAGTAAATGATTAGAATCTTGAACGGTAGGGCCTTGTTGCTATACTACAATGCTTACGTAGCTAAACTCTTTCAAGAGAAAGCAAATGATTTCCCAAATAATATATAGCACTGACGTGTTACTGAATGTCACGAGTACAGTTTGTTCAAAAGTTCCAAAATTAAAACTGCAGCAGAGTCCTTGGCCTTCTTAACACTTGGCATTGGCTCTCCAACACATTCATCAGTCCATCCCTTGTCAGTTGTATTGACACGAACTGCATATGTAAACCTTTTGGCATGTGCAGGGCCACCCTCATTCACACACCTGAAATCCGCAAGAGTATCAATTAGTAAACTGTGTATCATTACTTCGCCAGGGAAAAGAAAAACTTAATGAATGAAATTTCTCACCTATAAGAAGGCATTGGCCAGTTCCTACGCAAGCAGATATCATTTAAGGTTTGTCTAGTAAACGTTTGGTTACCATTTTTCTTCTTCTTGCCATTCTCATCATTCTTCTCCTTAGCTTCAGCTGCTTCCTTCTCTTTCAAAACGGCCAGAGCATTCCTTGCAGCAAGTTTCTGTGCCATCTTCTTCTGTGGATTCTGAGCAATTCCTATCTGAACGCCATCGATGAAAACTTCAACAGTAGCCAGATTGCCTGTTCGACTGGCTTTGTATTCCAAGCCTTCAGCCTGTTGCTGGCAACGTTCCTGCAGCTCCCTTACAGGATGCATCGGCAGTGTTTCCGGAGTAACCATTGGATGCAAAAGAGGTTGAAAAACCTGAACAAAAAGGTTGTGAGAATATACGTTGATATGAAATATCCTCACAGTAAACAGCAAGACAGAAGAAAGATGAGAAGGGTTGCTCTGAATCAGGGTCAATAGCTAAAACCAACCTGCCACACAACTGCAGTGTCTCTTCCACTGTCGAGAAAAATAGCACCTGCAATTGATTCAACAATGTCACCGAGAACCTTTGGAGCTTTGCAATCTCCAAGACCAAAAGAGTTGAATCCTGGCTTTAAAAATTCCTCTTGAACTTCCTTTACAAAGTCCCGAATCTGAAATATTAATACTAAACAATGTCAAGATTAACACTAAACACCAGTCAGCTCATTGCACTAACAGGGAACTTCCCTGAGGGAAGAAAGTCAAACCTGCTTTTCAAGAGCAGTGGACCCATGTCGAAGGTGTATGTGGAGCTTATGTCTAACCGCAACACGTGCAAAGTTCTCATTGTTTACAGCAGCAGCTCGCATGTCTGTCAGTCGTCCAGGTGGCAGATTTGTATATGTGAAAAACAAGTGCCTGGTGATAAGATGATCTAGGACTGCATCACCAACAAACTCTAACCGCTGATAGCAGGACACTCCAGAAGAAGGTCGTGACGCATGAGTAATGGCTTCTACTAATAAGCCCCGGTCTTTGAACTTAATATTCAAGGCACCTTCTAGCGTGTCAAATTCCACACTCCTAAGAACACCTTCTGAAACATTAGATGGTGTTATTGTATCCTCAAGCCCACTATCATCAAAATCCACCTGAATTCCTATCCACTTCATGAGGTGGTTTGCAGCATTTTTCCCACCTTCAACGTAATAAACACCAATCAATGCTTCAACAACATCTGCTAGTGTCTTGCTAGAGAGGACCCTGTAAGAACTAGAGTCGCTCTCAAGCTCACCATCTTCTATTTCATCATCTTCATATACATTCCCAGGATGATCTGTTCTTGCTTTATGATCAGAAAGTGATTTCTCCTGGTCAAATAAGGATGAATCTCCATCCTTTGTATCTTCGTCAAAGACAGGTAAAACACCAGGAGCAGCCCATCTAGATGGAGCAAAGCGATCTGCTTGGATATATGATTGAAGTCCTTTATCAAGCGCATATTGGTATAGAACCATGTTACTCACCATTTGCTGTCTCATCCTAGTTAGTTGACCCTCATGTTTCTGGGGATGTTTAAGAAACAGAAACCGGCTAACAACCCATTTCAAGTAAGCATCTCCCAGAAGCTCTGCTCTTTCGTAGCAAAATGTTTCCTGGCATGATGCAGCTGTTAATGCTTCCAAGATCTGCAGAAAATTGACAGATTCATCAATTACTTTTTGTTCATGACCTATCTCTATCCAAACAACCCAATTCTGCCTTTTTTTCTCTTTCATCTGTCCCAATCAAATAAAAATGATACCTTTGAAGCAGGGACGGGGTAGTTTATTATATGCTTAAGTTGAACCGCAAGCAGCATGCTTTCAGTCCTCCTCATTATTGAGGGTAATCTCTGAGCACCTCGAACAAGTGATCCAGGGAGTGGGTGCACTAAACAAAGCTCAGGAGGAAGGAAAACATAATATGTCTTGTCGAGAATATCCTCAGATTCTGATTCATTTGCTACAAGTACAAAAAGTTTGTCCACTTAGCTCGAGCAAATTATAAAAGATTGTGAAGACCTCAATAAACATAAAATATCATGCTCCTGATGAAGAAAGAAATTAATACCTTCCGAGTGCTCAAACCGAGGGGATAGGAGATTCTTGCAGTATGAAACACCACGTCCTCTTATTAAAGGTTGTTGCTTAAAAATCAACTCAACTCCATACCTATGAAACATAGGAGACTCGATAGCCAAATGTACGCTTGTTATGCAAGAAGAAACAAAAGCTTCTCCAATCTATGAGGAACTTGGGACGACCAAGTATTGATATTGTATAACCACATTACTTCCCATCATAGACTAAGATAAGCTTTTCTCTCTTCAAGCGCAACAAAGGTACATTCAGGCCATCCAAGCCTCGTATCACCATAAAAATCAATCAGGAATTCGAGAATTAAATCCACACCTGAAGGTGAGGGGAAAAATGGAACAAGAACTGAAAACTGAAGAAATAAATGTAGATCATACTTTTGTTTGTAGTAATCAGCATATGAGCTGTACTCCAGAGGACCAAGATAACCCTCTTTCCTCGGGAATGAGTTCTCTGAAGTCATATCATGGCGTATAGAGTCCACATAAAACCTTTTCCCGGAGTGAGCAGCTGTCACTATTCTCCCAACCAGATCTTTAGCATCAACATAACTATCAGCCATTACTAGTTTTCCTTTTGTCAACTCCATATTCTGTGTTTTAGATACATTCCGACTAGGAACTAACCCAGAAGCTCTCACAACATCAAACTGTGCTACAGCTCCTCTGATCCCATAGGTTGGATGGGATTTCTGTCCAAAAGCCATACCATGACGCAATTTCCCAAATCCATACTCCCTTCTGTCTCCACCAAGTGTCCTTTCATTAGTACCAAGATAAACATCTGGTCGAGCTTTTTGAAGGGGATTGTTCCATGCATCTGTTCCAATAATTTTTCCAACCAGATCCCAGTCAATCTCTTTAAAAGGATCTACAGACTTATCGCCAACCATAGGTACAAACAAATATGCCTTTGCAGGATCCCATGGAGTGGTGGACGGTTCAACATCCACATCCAGTACTATGCTCATCAATCTTACATGAAAGCTTTTAAGGGATGCCAGCTGAACAAAACCAGATTTAAATTCATCAGATGCCAGAATGTCAAAAAGTAACAGTTAAATAGTTCGATCAGCAATCTAAAGGTTAAATTGACAACGAACCTGACTATCAGTAATATCCACTAGGCCCTTGAAGACAAGGGATGCCTTAGTTATCATGGTTCGAGCGATAAACAGATCCATCGACATCGATAAGACCTATAAGAATTAATGGGTCAGAGACGAGTGCTTTAAATATCCCAATTACGCTAGGATTGGGCATAGCTAGCTCACCTCTGCATCCAGCTCATTGCCAAAAAGCAATGCAAACTCTGAAACTTGAGTTAGAAATGGATCTTTTGAAGAGCCTATGTCAACACATTTTACAGCATACATGTAAAGATGAAATGTTTTTGGGGTGTAATCATCTCTTCCAGATAAGATCCATTCTCCCTGAAAGGCCAAAGAAAATTTAAACATGTGCATGCTAGACAAAGAAGAGAACCAATCCAGAAGTCTCTGTCTTATCACCAATCATTAACCATACAACATACAGGAATAACTAACCTGAAGTACATCAGCTACACCTTCAGGATAGAACTCTCTATGCCTAGCAGTCCCCGGAAGTGGTTCACCTTCATCATTCTGGTCAACTTTTTCTTTTTCTTCCCCACTTCCCTTGTCGGGCAAAAGCATGTCAGTAAATGCACCCATCTCATGTAGCTTCTTGCAAGCAGCCAGACAAACAGCCTGAAAACCAAGTAGAAGATAGTCAAGATTATGAAAAAGGAAAATTGAATTTAGAAGAACTATACTGAGTAAATACCGTACCTGCTGCGCAAGGCGCATTGAACTACATATCGGACCCTCAATTTTCTCAAACGGTGCATTACATGGAAGTTGAAGCTTGCAAGAATACTCGGTGGGACCTCCGGGCTTCTCATGCCTCTCCATAATGAATTCTGGACGAAGTATTGAATACCTAAAATAACATGGATAATTCAGCAATAATTTAATTATTGTCAAAACTATTATGATACTAGCTTTAGTATCCATCTTAAATTTCATTTCTCTAAGCACACCTGTCGCTGGGTAACTGAGAACAATAGAAATGGATAAGTCCAACTGCGGAGTTTAAGCTCACAAAAGCTCCAGTAGACTCCACCTGGTATACAGTTCCTGGAATCATGTCCATGGAAATCAATTTTGAAGCGTCCTTCAGATGACTAATGTCAGTTCTCTCAATTGCTTCTTTCCGCAAGGTCTCCTCACTATTCCTAGCATTCCTTAAGAATGTGGCATGAGACAAATTTCCCCTGAGATGTAAAAAATTTTAGTTTGCCCACATCTGTTACTAGTCATGAGATAGCTTTACACTGAATCAGACCCGATAATACTACCTCTCAACCATCAATATGTAATCTGAACCAGGCTTTCTTGCTCGACCCCTGGACTGAATGTATGCAAGAACAGTTTTTGCAAGATCAAAGCGAATAACAACATTGCATTGCCTTATATCAAGTCCTTCCTCAGCAACACTTGTCGCAACTAACAAAGTCACCTGAACAATCGGCACAAACATTTAAGTCTCCCTTACCAAATGCATCATATTTAAAATAAAAATGCATCACATTGGCTTTTGGACATACACGACCATCTCGAAATTTGGCAATTGTATCTTGCATTTGACATGTCCGCATTTCCTGACTATTGTTGTGCCCAATCAAACTTGCACACCTGATGAAACTCAGAGATGGAAGCTCCGAAAACACCTGCAAATTCAGCAAAAAGTAAACATAACAAGGTAATATAAGAAAATAAGAGGGTACAGGTCTTAAAGGCCAAATAAAAATCATATCTGTGCAAGCATATAACCTTAGGAAGAACCAAAGCAGCCACCACTCGCTCAACAAAGATAATTGCACGAAAATCCTCTGTGTGCTGATACTTCAGAAGTACTTTAATTAACGATTGCACCTTTGGGGTGACTTTTCCATCAGCTACAGCAGCTCCTATAACCACATCCACATGTTCTCCACCCGAGACAACTAAACCATAGAGAAAATGAGTATAAAATATACAAGGTAACCTAATTGGAGAAAAGCTTATTGACTGATAGATGAAACTAAGCAAAAGATAGCTGCATGTCGATAATACAATGCTTTAACAGTTTGGTTTAAAAAAGCAAAAAAAAAACCACTTTTTTTTAATCAAATAGACAAGATATTATGTGAACAAGAACAAATGACAAGACCCACCATGACTATCAGGGAGCTCTCCCTCCTCAATCTCATCAGGATCAGTGCCATTCTTAGCAATGACATTCGCATTCTCTTGAACTTTTGTATCCTTATCTGTAACAGCACCCTCGTTCAGTTGACATTGTAACAATGACACAACCTTTTCCAAGTAGGACTCTTGAAACTTGACATCAAGCTGATAATTTGCCCTCTCGTCATTTTGTAAAGCCGTCAAAAAGGATTGGGCAACCTTAAAAAAAGAACAAGTCATGTTCACCTTGCCACTCCAAACAAATAAAATAAAACAGCATCTAGAAAATTCTTGGTACCTTGTAAGCACACCACTGACCCAGCTCACCAAGTGCGTAGTTGATAGCTCTGAACTTTTGAATCAAGTTAACGGCCCCATCACTTTCTGTTCTTTCAGAGACACCATAAACTTGACGCAGCTCCTCCTTGGCTCCAGCATCTCTAGCTCCCATAAATTGCCATTTGCTTCTTCTGGAACTTGATTGTGCAGCTTCTTCAACAGCCACTTCCATTTGCTTTATTTGTTCATGAAGGGACCATAAGCTAGCTGCTTTATCATATTCCACTACAACTTCTGAGGGCATTGGCACGTGCTTTTCAAGTTCTCTGCGATCTTTTATTGTACAAACTATGGAATCTAATTTACTTTCAAGATTACGAATCTTTATTGCGCAATCAACCTGACTTGAAACACCTAAAGAGTACAAAAAATGAGTAGTGAATCGTACTTTAACGTAACATCAATTCAAGACAAAATTCTTGCCAGTCTACTGAATTTCTGATCAAAGAGATGCTCATGATATGCCAAAAGTAGCCCAGAAAGAAACATAAAATCTGGAAGAGAAATCATTAATCATTATCAAATTAATACCCTTTAAGTTAACTGGTGAAGCAGTCATTCCAAATACAGATGGCCTCTTCTCCTTTGGAGTGGTATGATAAAACTCAGACATCACTAAAGAATAAGGATGCTTCTTCACAGCATGATGACACTCGTCCAAAATAAGGAGATTAATAGTTTCCATTTTGATTATGCTGTGCCTCAGAATGTTCAACAAAATTTGGGCTGTCATCACTAACACCTGCAATGCATGTATCAAAGAGGAACAAATTATGTTACCAACAAAGACAAATAAGACTTCAATACATCAATTGAGCTATCATTTGGCAATTAAAAAATAATTGCCAAAACTTGTTGCAATATGTTTGATGATATCTACTGAACACCTGCATAAATGAAAAGATATGAATCATGACAAAATGAGAAGCACCTAAAATATACCTGTTTACTTTCAAACTCCCGTTGCCACTTTCGAACATCCCAGAAATCTTGGCCCATTTCGCCACAATAGTGGCCCACTTCATAACCAGTACGGTCACGAATAACTTCGGCTTGCTGTCATTCAACAAGAGAAGCAGAACAATCCCCACAGAATTTTCATTAATAAACTAATTGACATTGTTAAAAATTGTCTCTGAAGGAAAACTGGAAGACGACAAGGTACCTGATAAACAAGTGGAACTTTAGGAACCAAAAATACTGCAAGCATTTTCTTGTTCTGCTTTTGTAAATCATTGCAAACACTTCTGATGAGAAGTACAGCAATGAGCGTCTTCCCTGCTCCAGTTTCAAGAAAAGCTATAGTATTTTTTTTCTTCGCCTGTTCAAGAACATCCAATTGATACTGACGGGCTTGCTCCTCAGGAACCTTTTCCTTAGCTTCCACAGATTTATTCTCTGGCTTCCCATTGTACTCAGGGTTCTTATCATTTGTTTCCTTTCCTTCTTTTTTGTGTTCCAATTCCCAACTTCCTACGCGGAAAACCATTCCATTCGACCCTGAATGATCTCTCTCCCAGTAACCTCTGGGTTCCTTATCTCTCCAGTCCCTGTCTCTACCATCTCTCCTTCTACCACAACCATAGCGATCTCTTCTCCGACTATGATCCCTATCCCTTCTATCCATCTCATCCCAATCACGAGTCCTCTTCCTGCCAGAGCCTCTCTCCCTATCGCAGGGATCATAGTGCCCTCTACACGAATACAGTCTCTCGTATCCCTGACCGCTATGCCTGGCCCTTTTACTGAACCTTTCTTCACCAGAAAAATCCCCTTCCCTTGACCTCTCAAGTTCACACTTTCTCCCATTCTCTTTGACAGTGTTATCAGACAATCTTTCCTCCCCTTTTCCATCCAAAGCATTCACCACATTGTTGCAATTCTCCAGCTTTCTTCGCCTATCAAAAAAGCCCTTCTCACTGCTTAATTGTAAGACAAAGCCCTCGACTTCAGTTTTGCAATCTGCAGACCCTCCATTGTCAAAGGAACCCTCCTCAACACCACAAGTTTGAATTGCATTCCCCAAGATAGTTGCAGCACCGTTACTGTGGTTAGTGCAGTCAGCATATGGAGGCAGGCCACTACCATTCTTAATACTATCAAGTATGCGATCAATACCTCCAAAGAAATCATGAACGAGATTGTTGTCTTGATTTGCATTATTATCCACTGAATCATTAACTATTGGAGTATCAAAGTCCACAAAACCATCAATTAGGTCACAAGGAATGTCCTCACAAGCATCAAGCCAGTAGGATCCAGAATCCCCATTCCCACCCTCCATTATGTCTTAATACTGAATACAATCCCCCAAACAACACTCAGAACTCCAATAAAGATACCAACTTTGTATAATTAAACAATCCAAAACCACATAAAAACTGACCCCAGAAAAATGACCAGACTGGCGTTAATTAAATCAGAAAGGAAAACGGCAAAGGGAAAAGACAATAGAGAACACTAGAGAAAGAGTTACAAACAAACCGAAAACTGGATTGAGATGATGATGGGGCGTGTTATATTGTGAACTTGAGTCGTGAAAAGGGCTGATTAGGTTCTGCAGATTAGGGTAGATAGACCGTACGAAGCACGCAATAGTTAAGGGTGGCCGGGTAAAGCTTAGAGGCGAACAAACCCACCAAAGCCCAAAACACTGTGTGTGTGATTCTTTTAGATTCCACGGTCTATCAACCCCTACTCTGCTTTCTCTCTTAACTTCTCTCCTTCTACAAAAAGCGTCAGCTCTTCTCTGCTCTTGAAGACTCTCTATCCCTCTCTGTTTCAAGTTTCAACCTTTTCTCACTCCAACCTCTGCAACTGTTGCGTCCACAGTTATTTTCTCTCGCAGGCTTGGACATTTAATGTGTTTAAGAGACAGAACCGCTTTTATAAGGAAACAACAAATGGAAACACAAACTACTGTTATTATTATATTATAAAATTTATTAAAAAAACCAAAATTAAGACATATTTAATATATTCCTTTTTTTTTTAATTTTTTAAGATCATAATTTTACTTTCTGTTTTTGGGTACGACACGACACAACCCTTGCATGTATTAAATGTTAGTTGTCATTTCGAATGAGCTCGACTCGACTTGGCGTGTAAGAAATGATCCAGCAGTCCGTACCGTCACACAGAATACAGCTCGACTTGTCTTCTGTATCGTTTATCAGTTTCTCTGGTAATAAGCAAAATAAAGGATATCTCAATCATCAGTTAGATCTACATCACCAAAAGTTAGTTAAATTATTTAAAATATTAATTTTTTATTTTTGTCAAAATACAAATTTATTAATACAATAAATAATAAAGATTCTTCAAAAATTGAAATCTGAATATGACTTAGGGAGTGTTTAATTGATGATAGGTAATAATTGATAATTGATAATTGATAATTGACGAGGGGTCAAAATATAGAAATAAATTAACAAAAAAATAATAATTGATGTGGGCGAATATTTATTATGATTGATTAAATAATTTTTTATATCTCAGTTTTAAGTAATAGCCTATACATGGTGTATGGAATTAATAGATTTAATTATCATAAATACTAATTTTTAAATCTTTATAATTAAAATATAATTAAAAATATAATAAATTTTATTTTTAATATTATTAACAAATTAACTAATATCAATAACAATATTAATTATTTCTTTTTTAAAATAATTATTATAATTATAATAATTATATGCATCCTTACTAAAAAAACATGCCTTAAATCGGATTCGAGAAATTGGACGTACAGTGTGGCGGTGGTCATTGCGTGCGAGACCAGGTAGAAGAATATTTTGTGGGTAAAAAGTACGGTGGGGACACGTGCCAAGTTGCAACAGGCTGGACGGAGGCGCACACATTGGAATTTCAATTTCGGCATATTACTGTGTGAATAAGGACGAGACGGGAAAGTCAAAAGGTGAGGTCAACGTGATGGGACATCCAAGGCCGTCCGATTTATTCGAAGGTAAAAAGGGGAAATTTCCGAATAATTCCTTCGTATCCTAGAGGCCCGGCTGAAACTGAATAGAATTTTCTCCCATACGATGCAAATCTTCCTCATTTGGTGTGACCCACCGTCATTCACAATGGTCTAATCCTACCAATATATGGGTGACAAATCACCAGTTGGACGATTGAGGAATAAAGTGCACACAAACTTTGGGAACAGAAGATTCCAATATCAAGGGAAAAACTATAGTGATATAGATTTTAAAAATTGTTTTTAGATAAAAAAATGAATTAATAGTTAAAATAAAACATATTTATATCAATTATAGTAATTGAACTATTAAATTAAAATTTAAAATTTAAACTACGTAAAATATTATTTAAAATTATATTAAATATTAGTAAAAATTTAATATGAATTTCAATACAATATTCATGACATCATCATCAATCTTATAAGTGTATTTCATTAACAATAATGCTTATTTTTTAAAATTTTTCTTTATTATCGCGATTAATTAAAAGAGAAAGTTACAATCTTTTTATCAATTAAAGATAAAATTACATGCATTGGATTTTTCTAAATCTCCTGTTTAATAAATTTTGACTAAGTTATGTTGTTGTTAGATTGGCAATTTACACCATCTAAAATTAACTAAAAGATACGAAAACTAAAGATCAATCATTCACGTAAATCAAGGTGGTTAACTATTTCTTTGCTTGAGTTTTTTTTCTTTATGTACAAAGGAAATAAAAAATTAAGGAGAAAAAATTAGAGGTCCTCTCGTTGACAAGACTCACTTATGATGTCTTGTCGGAGTCACTAATGAAGGACGGGTGGAATAGTTGTCAAAACGTGCAACCTAGAACTAGCCTGCGCTGTCATAACTGTCAGGTAGTCAGCGCTCTTCTTTGCTTAATTTTTTCGAGTAAATAAGTACTTTTTTCATAACAAAAGTTATTTAAAAAGAATGAATATTTGACTATAAAATCTAAAAGTAATTTTTTAATAAAAATAGGTTTTTAAGAAATTCAAATTTAAAGTTTTTTGAAAAAGTCATTCTTAGAAAAGTAATATAAGCTCATTCAAACATATATTAAATAAATAAAACATATCTTGGACTATGCGTAAACTTCCTGGAAAAGTTGCTGACATTCCTTCTATGAAGACGACGAAATGCAAGGAAAAATGTATCGATATCTTCCACAAAGAATAGGAGAAGAGAAGAGGGTAAGAAAATTCTCACAGCTTTCTTCGATCGACGCTTCAAAAGTCGCCTTTTGAAAAAGTCGTTGAGATTTTTCAGTTACAAAAGTCAACAAAATGTAACAATCGTGGGCCTCCTTGCGGTGAAGTTGGTCCAAAGCAAATCATAGTCACTTGCCGCAAGAAGAGAGGTCATATCATTATATTCATTTATTCACGTTGTGTTCAATTCTTCTTCAAGAGTGGAGTCTTATCGCCACAACTTTGATATTTATTCCTTGACTTTGTGACCACCGGGCTCCTTCTGCTTTAATTAAAGTAAAATAAGGGTTTTATTTTTCTCTTTTTTAATCTTTTTATAAATATCAAGAGCGGACCTTTATAAAGAATAAAATAAGGTAAAATTGACACTAGTTAAGAATATGTCATGGGTAGATGCTTTTTCTGCGCTTACCAAAAAAAGGTCGTTGACTACAGGGATCAGATTTCATGTTTCGATTATGATGTTCCTATCATATTCTATTAAATCTCATATTTTCATTGACCCTATATAAATGTGTAATTGATATTTAATAAAACAGGGTTGGAACAAAATAACTGGAACAAAAAATTTGATGAAGTAATTATATGGAATTCATGGCAATCCCCAAATAGGTAGAGAGTAGACTATAACATAGGGATTACAAAAAGTTGCATGCAAGATTTTATGCTTAAGGCTCACTCCATATGGTAGAAGAAGTTTACCAATTATAAGTTATAATTAGTGTAACATAACCTAAAGAAAATAAGCTAAATTTTAGTATTAAATCTTCCGTGTCTTATTATCTAAGCAAAATTAATAAATTTTTATAAACTAAAATAAATCAATTATTTTTGATTTAACAGTCTTTGTTTATAATTAAAGTTCAAATTCTTCAATAAATAAGGGCAATGTCTTTTAATAATATTTTATATTCTTTAATTTTATTCAATCTTTAGTCAGGTTTATGATGGTCTAACACTAGATAAACTTTTAAAACCTTAAATCTCTTGTTTTATCAGTTTAACTTTCAGTTTGATTTCTAAAATATTGCCCAAAAATTCATACGATTCATTTTTGTGACCTTTTTCCTTTTATTTTAGAAAATCAAATTTCTTTATTTATTGTCTCTGTTAATATTTATAAAGCTTCCATTTCATCCAAAATTGATTTTATCAACGAGATCGGTCCCGTACACAGACTTGAAATCAAATGGAAAACAAAATAAGTCAATAGGCTCTTTAAAATAGGAACTTGAAGTATTTATTTATGGCTTTTTCTTATTCAACATACGTAAAAGGTATTCCATGTTTAATCTATTAGGTTGGGTAAAATGAGCAGGTCTGGTCTTTATTCTTCTGCAGGAACAAAATGTCTTCGATTTAGGCCTGTATGGTATATTTGGGCCGCAATGTTGAAGACACAAGGACCTTTCCAATACAGTAATGCTCGAGCTCAAAAGTGCAAGGAGTCCTAAGCTACAGTTCTTAGTGCTACTGCCTCCACTAGAGTATAATGTTGGGCTGGAGGAACAGTTAAAAGAAAAGGCATAATATATATTCTTCTTCAAGCTTCACTGCGAGATGTTTTACTCTTATGGATTGACGGGATGACATGGACAAGGGCGACTTTCTCTTTAATCATGTTAAGAGGAAAGAGCCAAGTGATGGCCTTTTTCTGTTTTATATATATTCCGTTGGAGTGGAATCAATATACACATAAATATACATGTATGCAGTACGAGATGAGGGTCCATTTGCAGGCTGTTTAGGGTAGTACAGGGAAGGTGATGATATCGCCACATCGGGTATCATTTCCAGTTTCCTTTTCAGGACCAGTGGAATTGAACAAGGAACTTGGAGGTCCTTCTGGTTAAAGCAGGACTTGACATTGGGCACACCTTTTTTGTTCTCTTACTTCTACTTCAATTTGAACAGTACAAGTACAAACTTGTATTTATGTGACTTTTTTAATTGATCATTTGTGGCATACAGAATATTTTGACTATATAATTTTATACTTGATCCTTAATGACGCTTTGAGTATGTTGAATATATGATTTCTTTTCCATTTACTCTCGCTTGTAATATTATTGGGAGTAAAAATACGAATTTTTATATAATTTTACTCAATTTATATATTAAATGTATTT